>JAWNKX010000218.1:1800000-1980605 GCA_035041755.1 Cacoxenus indagator | reverse complement strand
CTGCTGTAGGGCATTATAAGCCCTGATTGGCGCCTAACAAAAAATTAAAAATAATAATTTACTTGGATAAAAATAATTAAAACATTTAAAACATTTGAATGAAGCTTTCAAATGACAACACTCAAACGCACATTTACAATTTTTATTTGTTTTATTTTATAAAATAGTTACTCCTTTTGTTATTATTATATCATGTATCTTTCATACATTATGACAGTTTTATGAGTTACTTTTCTTCTTTGTTCTCATTTGTTTCTTTCTTCAGTTTTTGCATTTCTTTTGTATCTTTACTTGCAATCATATTTATATATATAATTAATTAGTTTACTTAAAGTCAATTAATTAATTCGCATTTATAATTAAATTAATAGTTTAATTTTATTTTCATTTGTTTTATCTGTACGACAACTTTGCTCAGCTTTAAGAAAAAAACTAATAGTTTTTTATACTATATCAATTTCTGCATATTTTCTTTTCTTTTTTTTATTTACTTTAATTGCTTAATCAACATTAAATTTAATGTTTTATATATAATTTTTAATATATTATTTACAGAGATTTTTCGTTTTTTATTTGTGTATTTTATTTACTTCAAATAATTATACGCACTCACTAAAAATAGAGATTTCTTTCGTGTTTAAAAATTAAAAAATATTCAAAATTATAAAAATATATTTATTTATAATTTTTTCATTAAAGAAGTTCATTTAAAAAATAAATGCTTTGATGCTGTAGTGGAAGGAAGAGTCTAGTGCCGAGAGTCAAGTTGACTTGACTTGGAAAATAAATTTTTTTAGAAAAATGCGAAAGTGATGCTTTGTTTGTATTGGCTTAGGGTTGTCAACTACATTTTTTATACTAAAATAAGTTTATTTATTGCTTACTGGTGTTTTGTTCTTTGTGTTATTTGAGAATTCTTCGTGGGTTTTCGTTTGATTACACTAATTGTTTAAAAAAAATTATCGAACGATTGAGCAAATATCTTTAAGAAAACATATATGAGTCTAACACAAAACAACTCTGCGAATGCAATTAAAAAATAACCTATACAACAAATATTATTAATTAATAGTAGCTAAAAAATATCAGTGGCTAATTTTCTTACACTTTCAATTACAACTTAAAGGTTTAAGAGTAATACACGACAAAAAAGACGAAGTAAATTAAAAATTAGAACAAATAAAAGTCAAATATTTCAAGAACTTTATAATTAATTTTGTATTTAAGGCTAAACAAAACGTTAGAAAATTTTGTCGTTGATTTTGAATAAAAGCGAAATCAATTAATAATTTAATTTAAAAAATATTTTAATCGTACAAATTTAATTTTCTTAAACAAATCAAAATCACGATATCAATTCAAACAATTCATTCTTTTAAAAATAATAAAATTAAAAATTTATTTAAAACAATTTAAAAAATTTTTCAAATTTTCAATACAGATTTTTCAATTTTTAAAAATATTTATTTACTCAAATCAAAATCACACTTTTAATTCAAGGCTAACAAAAAAACTGGTAGTTCTTTGTTCTTCTTTTTTTTTGTTCCATTTGTTTTTTTTTTTAAGTTTTTAAATTGCTTTTTGTTAATAATATTTTTTGTTAATTTTTAGTTTTGAATTTAATACAATTTAAATGCTGCTGTTGTTAAATTTTTACAATTTATATTTGTGTATATTTTTTATAGTTTGTTATTTTTCTTTTTTTTTTGTTTTTTTTTCCTTTTATTATTTTCTCGCTTCACATTTATTAATAAATTTAATGGCTTCTTTTGCTGACAATAAATTTTCTTTCTTTAAACTTGTCTAGTTTTTTGTCTTGTGTGATTTTCTTGATTAATCCAATATTTTTGTTGTTTCTTTCAATATGCATTTTTATAATTTTTAATGTATTTAAATATATATCAAGTAATAATTTAATAAAAAATATGGATTTTGTATTTTTTAAATTTTTTGTTTGTTTTTTTGTTTTTGTTTTTGCTCATAGTTTAAATTAAAATAATTAGCATAAAAATTACATTTACATTTAATTTGAGTTCATTTGATTTTTGTGTGTTTTTTGTTAATTCTGCTGTTGTTTTTGTTTGTTTTTGTAGTTTTTGTTTTTGTTGCATATGCTGTGTTTGTTGTTGTCTATGTTGATTTTGTTCCAATTTTGGCTGTCAAACTTTGTTGCCGCCGCCGCCGCCGCTAGTCGTGGTCGTCAGCAGCGGTGCTGCCGGCGCTACACGAATGGGCGCCTCATAGGAACCACGCCCCAGCGCCGCATACGCATCCGAATAGGCGAGCTCCGGTGGTTGCTGTTGGGCTCCAGGCCCAGTTGCATGCAGCGATGGCGGTCGATTATAATTTACTTGTTGCGGCGGCACGACGACTAATTTTTTGTTTTTTCGTTTTTGTTTTACGGAGTATGAAGAAGAGAAGAAAAAAGCGTTAGTCAAAAGTTAAAAAAAATATAATTATTTTTTTATTATTTGTTTGTTTTATTAGTTATTTTAGTAAATAGTTCAATATAGAATTGTTTAGAAGCGTAAATTATATATTATACACAATATATAATAAAAAATATCTGATAAAAACGAAGAATTACAATCAAACCAATGTAATTTCTAGTCCCTTCGTCAGTTATCAAAGCCTAAGCATTCATCGAACAACCACACCAGTTCTGTATGCATTACCTATGACAAGCGAATTAAATTGCGAAAATGTGTCAATAACCATCGGTTGTACTGAAGTGCAACCATAAATCTAAGAGTTCTTTACCTCCTCTTTAAAATGTTAACGTCTTGTTATATAATCCATTTTTAACAATAGAATTATGTACCTCAACATGACTTCTGCGGAAGCCTGGAGAAAAAGTCAACAAACTATAACACAAGAAGCAGAAGACTAAAGAATTTGTCGTTGTAACATTTGTGAAAATGCTTCACTGCTTTTAACCTAAATTACTTATTTCGTTTATATTGAGATCGTTTATACGTCTCAATGGATATTAAAATATTTTATAAAATCTACTTGTTTAAGTCAGAGTTATTGGCTGAGAGGACCTTTCATTCTACAACCATAATAATGTTATAATTTTTCATTCATACGCAATCATTGATGTTATAATTTTTCATTCATACGCAATCATTGACTCATTGCCTCTGGCGCACCTTCTACACCTACTCAGTATTTTCCCACTTTCTCTTCGGTATTTTCTTCTATGCTTATACCAATATCTTCACATCTCTTACACCTAACGCTGCACCTTCTTCTTCTAGCTCTACTACTTCTGTTTCTTCTAATATCCCTGCTTCTAATACTGCTTATTCTACCGCCGATCAAGATCCTAGAATTGTATTGTTCGTACTTCTAATTCTAAATCTTCCTTTGCTGCTCCTTCATATTGGTGCTTCTACTTCAGCATCTAGAGCTTTAAAAGTGCTGTAACCGTGTAAGCATGTTTTCCAATCCAGGCTGCACAAGGAGACAAAAGGCGAGGATTTTGTACTTTATATTTCCTCTAAAGACAACATTCTATCGAATATTGGAGTTCACAGATTTTTATTTCTGATCCCAAGGAAAGCTTCGCTTTAGCTTTTTGTTTCTTCTGACAGTTTCTCTGTCATCTGTGACTCCAAAGTCTGACCTGCTAATATGGTGGTTCATTAATTCATTTATAGAAAAAAAAAGCTAGGCCTTTATAAATTAATAAGCAGACGTAAAACGCTGTTTTCATTTTGGCATTGTGGAGCTAAAATTTTCGGAAAGCTATAGGCACTTAACTATCTATAAGCAGGAAGAGATTTTCTTGGCAGCGACTTTTTAATGATTTAATCTCTTGGCAGCGACTTTTTAATGATTTAATCAAGATATTGACAGCGGAGGTTGTAAAAAAACTCCGGGTGTCGGTTACTCTTGCCGGATATGGAAGCACAACACCAGCACTGATAATTTAACGCATTTAAATTATTTAAAAATGTTCAAAATTTCTTACAATCTCATACAATCTATGAATTCAAAACACCATAATTGTTTATATTGCTATATTAGTAAGGCTACTTAGATCAAATTCGGGGAATAGAGTGGATCGTGTTTACTAAACTCATACAAAATTGCAGTCCAGATTACTATACAAAAGTCTTGATTGTTATGATTTATACTCGATTACATGTTTTCTATATCACAGCATAATTTTAGCTTATAAGAACTATTTTAAGATTGCCCAAATCAGGAGCTTTAAAACACTGTGCGCAAGCGGATGCCGGATCTTAATTGTCCTGCTTGCTAGCCACATTCATTACTCTCAGTGCAGCTAGCCAGTCTTATATATATATATATATATATATTTATTTATTTATTAATATATATCTATATATATTTATTTATTAATAGATTATAGATTCTTTAAGTCTTAGTTGTAGCATTGAGGGGAGTCTATAACATATATCACAAGTTAAAAATCGATTTCGGCATTGTCCAACTAAATCTGTCTGCTTTTTATTGTTTTTTAGATGGCCCTAACACTTGTCCTTGACGTATTCCCAGAGCTTCATTAAATAAAATTAAAAAAAAAAAAACAATAAATTTGTTAAATGTTAGAAACATTCAGTGTCAGTAATAATGGTATTAGTGCCAATTAGTAATTAATTAATAATAAAAAAAATTGACAACAAATTAGTATAAAATTATACCAAATTTATAATTGCACATGCAATAACAAAAACAACAACAGAGGGAAGTGGTTCAACAATACAAGGAGACTACTTGGTACTTGGTGAATAAACAAAAGGGTCTACATAATCAAAACGAGGCACAAAATAAGATAATGGTTGACTATAAAAATGCATTACCAATTTTTCTTTGGGTTTAAATTTTATTTTAAAACATTTTGGAAGCAGGTACCGAAAAATATTCATGGAAGTAAGAAGAAGAAAGCGGTTGGTCAGACTTTTGGAACGATTATTTGATGGATTGACTGATTTGATTTTTCATGGCTTTTCGCTTAGGTCCCTTTGAGGTCTTTCAATAGACGATATTCCGGCGCGTTTTGCCGGCTTTGTGTGCTTGTTGTTGGTGTTGCTGTTGGTGTTTTTTATGGTTTGTGTCTTTGGTTTTGGCCCTGGCTGGGGATTTCGATTTGTTCGTCGATGATGAGGCTGATGTTCTAGTCGTGGCTGTTGTAGTTGTGGACGATGTGGTGTTCTGGTTGGAACGTGATGAGCGGGATTTATTGCGCGGTGGTTCTAATTTTGAGTAAAAAATAAATAAATAAACAAAGTGTAACGAAGGCGTGGAAAAAGGACATGATAAAATATAATTAACGAAAGACAATTTGAGCTATTGAAGAAAACAAAGTGTAACTGAAAAATCACATGGTCGGGTCGAACACTATGTCAGCTATGATGCTAGCCAAGGCACACTAATGGGACGCACCTTTCGGCGCATAGAACGCTTGTTGTTGTGTTTGCAGTGGCAGTGGATGTTGTTGTTGTAGTTGTTGTTGCATTGCATTATTCGTCAACGCCACCGCCGCCGAAGATGACGAGGCTGTAGGTAGCATTGGCAACGGCAGCTGTGCACGTGCAACGACACCGCCGCTGCTAATTGCCGCCGCTATACCACCACCAATACCACCAGCACCACTCGTAGTTGGTGGTTGTTCTGCATACCCGGCGCCACCACCATGTGCGGCACGTGTGCCACTCACTGGCCGTCCGCCGCTCGGTCGGCCACTGCGTCCCTCTGCGCGACGACTTTGCTGCGCCGCCGCTGTGCGACTTGCATGACCACCACCCGTTGGCAGGGGCACAATAGAATGGGCGCCAGCGTGGCGATCCCAATCACCAGGCGCTGCGTGACGTCCGCCGCCACCTCGATGGTGTCCCGGCGCGCCACCGCCAACAGCACCACCGCCGCCACCGCCACCACCGCGATAGTGTTGCTGCTCATGCGGGGGCGGTGGTATGCTCCGTGGCCCAGCACCGCGTTGATGTGGATGATGACGTTGCTGTAAGGAAGTAAGCGAAAATATAGTTAGTTAAAAGACGTTAACAACAACAAAAACAACAACGAAAAGCACTAACCATACGTCGCAGCGTATTCATTGGCGCACGCAGCGTTTCGCTAATGCGTCGAGCCCGCCGCTTCTTCGGATTCGAGCTGGGTGTGTGCACAGCACAACATTTGATGAACGCGCCCATTACAACGATAAAGCCAACTCCCATTAGCACCACCAGGTACCAATTCGCGGTGATCCACTCGGCCACCGTCAGCAGCGTCTCACGGTTGAGTAGTAAATTCTTCAGACGCACCAGCGGCCCATCCGCATCGACGGCACGACATTTGAGGAACACATCGCAGTAGCCCTGGAAATTGTCGCATGGCGAGCCCGGCTGCAGACTAATGCCGCCCGGCTGTATGCCGTACTTGTCCGCGAATTCGCTGGTGCTTCGACACGTATTCGAATCGTTGCCATCCTGACAGGCGAGCTCGCACAACTTGCGTTTATCGACATGCGGCAGCGTGGTGGAGCTGAGGAAGCACTTTGTCATGTTCCACAGCAGGCATGGCGAGCCGGTGCACTCGCCACGTATGCAAAGCATTGTGCCATTGTTGCACATCGTTTTGTCATCGCGATGCTTTGGCTCAGGACACTCGGCAGTGGTGCCATTGCAAGTCGATGACCAGGAACATTCCGACTCTTCTTTGCACTTCTGGTGGTAGTGTGTCGGCACAAAGGTGCACGAGTTTGCTAGGCAGCAAGGACCCTGCGAGGGCGAGCATTGCGTCTTGGCGCGGCGTGTGCAGCCTTTCGCACTGCTATTCAAGGACTGATCGTATTCACTAATGAGGCGCGGATAGCAGCAATTGTCCTTGCACTCGTCCTCGTTGAAGCCACAGTCGCACTCCTCGCCTGACTCGACAATCTTATTGCCGCAGAAGGCGCCTTCGGAGGCCTTGAAGCAATCACGCTTCTGATTGCCCACCAGCACATCCAGAACATTGGAGATATTACGTATGGAACAGGGCGAGAACTTCGAGTTATTCGGACGATCACCAGAGGTGGCGCTGGCAAACATGATATAGTTGCCATTAAGACCACCGGGACGGCATTCCTGCGGATAGTCGTGCTGTGTATGATAAGAAGGCGGAGCTTTAGTAGAGTGCTTGGGCATATGTAGGTATCAAATACTCACAGGTGAACCAAAATTGTGTCCAATCTCATGGGCCAGCGTCAACTGTGAGACCTTTGGTGGCACTCGACTATTATAGTTAACAAATGTAATGATGCCCGTATTCAATGAACGCTTTGTGCTCTGGTATTGACCGCCGACGGTCTCGGTATAGGTCTTGTATTTCTCACAAATGCCACCGGAGGCGCCCGAAGCGCTGGCCACCCAAGCAAGACCCAAAGTGCCGCCCGTAAAGTCTCTGCGTGTGTATGAAATGAGTGTGATTGATGGATTGTGACTAATCGTTAAAGTCAATCAGTCAATACTCACCTATAAGTGAACACATAGGCCAGACAAAAGTCCGAATGATCTTCGAGCGAGTGTAAATTGAGAAAGTTCGAGACATCCATGTGCTCATTACAGAAGGCGTTGTGCGGTCCATTGTAGGAATTGCGACATGCCGAGTCGTCATCAATTTTAATGCGTTGCACCTGTGACAAAAACGAGGTAACAACAAAAAAAAAGCGTGTAAATAAGGATATCGAAAAACAAAGGCGAAGCAGGCCATGAAACAAAGCGCATGTTTAACAAAGGAATCGCCGGCTCATCAGCACAGTCGAGCCATGTTTGCGCGTGTCACATTAATTAAAATGTAAATACGCCAGCTCGCCTTCTTCAACGCTTTCGTCACCCACATCGTGTATTGAGTTCACGACTAGTTGCAGCAAAGGGACTGCTCGTTTTCATAATACCAGTTGAGTTAAGTTTAACGCGACTTTAACCCCAAACTGGCAGCCATTTGTGCTTACCTCAAAGCGTATGTTCCGGTGCTCGCTGCGTCCGTCGAATTTCGTATTTCGATAAATGTAATTAACAGCCGTCACATGGTGTGCAATTAACGATGTGATTTCCTCGCGGGTCTTCACATCGATCTCGTACTTCTGGCCGCGATGATTGTGCTGTGAAAAAGAATTAAAAGTGACCAAGTGGTCTTTGGCTTATTAAAATTATAAATGACATCAGATGGAAATTGAATAATTACTCCGCGAATAAATAAGAAGTGTGAAGTAAGAGAAATGAGAGTAAATATTTAATGTCTATTGTGGTATATATATTGTGCCTGACAAAATGGATTCTTAAGGTTATTCTATGGAAGTTCAAGTTCCTGTCTTTGGAAATTCGGTAGAGTACTGCATTTGAGTACTGGAAATCCTTGACTAGAATAGGTTGCTCAGTATTTTTTCGGAATAAAGACTTAATTGCAAATGAAACCAAGCACTCATCATTAAAGTCTTCTCTCTATATATATAAAACTGGAGGTATGTCTGACTGTATGTATGTCCGCTATAGACGCCGTAACTGCTGGACCGATATTGATGAAATTTTCAGGGAAACTCTAGAATAGCCTGCGAGTACTCCTATGAAGTTTCGTGCGTTAGTATATCGCGAAAGTCGAGGAAAAATTAATTGGAATATTTGTATGAAATCAATATATCTTTATCAGTTTGCCGTTGAAGAGTATGTCAAACTCGAAATCGAAAGTCTGTCAAAGAAAAATAATAAAAACGGTTTAACTCAAATCGAAAGGTTAGTGCGAAATATTCGTCGTTTTTCATCAATGCAACGGAATGAGTTTGGTGATAAAAAAACTGATGATCAATGTGGTTCACGCAGCGATACTCAAATGAAAATTCAAAGGTGACAAAGTTCTCACTCTCATAGCTTCAACAAAGCAAATTTCTTGCTAACAAACCAATAAAATACTTGGTAGCACCTGAACCAGTTGAAGCCGGGTTCACAACGTCTTAACTAAGTTCGAAGTGGTTTCAATAACCTCGATTAGGGCATTGAAAGATAGCTATTCAAGTAGTTCATATATTTTAAATCAGGAGCAGGCATATAGAGCACCTACTATAAGATAATAGTGAGCAAGTTAGCAGCACATAAAGTACCTTTAACTCACAAGAAGATTGAAGTTGGAATGATATGGAAGCTGGACTGGCTAATTCGGCACAGGAGTCAACTTATCGTAAGCAGCAAATTAATGGTTTACAAGGTTTTAGTGGTGCCGGTTTTAAGTTATGGTATTCCCCTTCGGGGTAATGTTATTGAGTAAAATCTTTATCTTATCCAGAAGATGGAGAGGTCCGCCCTTTGTCAAATCGTTAACGCTTCTTGGCCCGTATTTAATGATGCGAATTGCCTTGGTCTGTGAGCACATCAATTATCACACAAGCCCATATAATGGCCGGCTAAGGTTTTATGTAAATAGGCTAGCATACGCTCTGGGTCTGGATTAGGCGCCTTAACCTTGAGCATCTCTGGTAACACGGACACCAAGGAGGACATAGGCGGCTCCGTTTTTAAGAGGAATGAATGAAATGGAATGAAAAATGCTGAAGGGAAAAAATGTGTTGCAGTTTTTAAGGGAACTGAGAATAACAGAGAATTATGTGGCTATCTAAAAAAGAGCTGTAAATTTTTATGGTTACTCATTTAAATTCTTACCTTGGAAAAACCTAAAATTTTTAAGTCAGATGCAAGAGTTCAAATTCAACAACCACTAAGTAGGTAAAGTGAAGAGCACTTAGATTCAGAAAATAGTGTATACAATATCTGTTGGGGAAACGACCTTTATCGTTGACACTTAACTGCTATAAGAATATTGTGAGCAGATTCAAGGTCCATTATGAAAAGAGTTCACCTTTACTTAACTAAATTAGGGGCGGTTTATTACACGGCTCCGTGCTGTACGACAACAATCATTACGTATTTAAAATGTAGATAGAATAACTATTGTTTGCTTCTTCCAGCAGGCGAGTAGGCGGAACTCGTGCTGGTCACAACGATAAGTATTATGGACATTAAGAATTAAAGCAACCGAAATTGCAGCACAGCTGCTGTTGCTAGACAAAGTGGAATCAAAAAGACGTAATGAGAGCGCATTAACAGAAGAAGACTCCCTCTATACGCTCTAGCTTTCCTATGCAGGGCAAGCTTAGATTAGTCAATACTAATTTGAAATAGGCTCCATTGAAGCCGTAGACGTACAATATCAAAGAGATGCGGCATTTATTAAATGCTTCACTCTGCTTATATCAAAAGTCACAAGGCACAACCTTTGTTTTATGATACCACAAATGCTGAACTCAAACCAAGGGACTAACTAAATGCCTAATAAATATGCAATACCCCAACAATGAAAAATCAGCAAAATGAATTTTTTCTCGAAACGGAAATCTACTGTCACAAAAAAATAGATTAACTTTAATTAAGGAAACGGAAAACATTAAAGTTTAAGTTTCCACCGGTCGAGCGGATCACGAATCGCTTTAAAACCCTTTTGGGACAGGTTAGCACCGGAAGTGTGCAAATGATGATTGCATGGTGGTGTTGTTTCTCGGGTTGTACGGCCAGAAGCAAATAAAATCAACAAAAAAAAGGCGGCAAAAACTAAACATTTCATTAAATGGAAATTAACGGAAAAAAATAATCGAAAAAAAAAAAAAAATACAAAACGAAATGGAGAAAAACAAAACGTTTGCGGTTAACAAACGCAGTCGCAGCCACAGCATGAATGAAGGACGTGAAACAATCAGGCTGAGTACACGACGACTATGCTAACCCTCATAATAATAAACACACTTCAAAAATAAAAATGCAAATTCAGCTAAACTCGATAAAAGTGAATGTGTTGGCAAATGAGCGAGCAGAAGGCTGGAAGCGAGGGAATCGAATGGTTAGAGCATGGATAATCAACGGAGTCAAGCGAGTTGGAGTATGATTGCTGGTTGTTTGGACGACAAGCCTGTGCTGAGCTAAGCTCACAAGCAGACGAATTTTTTCGTTTTTAGGCTGGAAATCCATGCGGTTTTGGAGTGTGGTTGGCAGCGTGTTTAGTATTAAGGGCGGATGTTGATAATAACGGAAAACGGTGGGTTGGTGTGTAGCGAAAACAAAGACTTCACGATGTCAAGTCAAACAAATGCGCAAATTATGCAAAACGTGTTTTTGTCTTTTTTTAAAATACTTTTTTTGGTAACAAAAATTTTCGTGTTTTTTATGTTTCCTTTTTTTTGTGTACTTCCCTACTTGAATGACACCTACCATCACATGCCCTTACACTGCAAAATATCTCATCCACACATTACATGACATCATTTTTCCTACTTACATCAGCAATGCCTTCGCGTATATGCCGCCAAATCAATGGATCCGTTTGGATGTATAACGAACAGGTATTCTTGTTATCCTCACGTCGACCGGAAGCGCCGCCATTGCCTGCACCAACACCAACGCCAACATTGCCGCCATTGCCCAACACACCGGAAGCGCGTCGTATACGTTCGTGCACACGCTCATGCCAATCATCAACGGTCGCTGACGAGCCCAAGCGGTGTCCCGTTTCAGGATCATAGAACACGCCCAACTCCTCATAACGGAAATTTGCATCCTTTGAGTACTTTTGATAGGGATATTTAAAGTCATCGTCATCAATGTTAGCACTACGCAAGTACTTCTTCGGTGGATGTTGGCGTTGCCGCTGTGCTGCTGCTACTGGCGCTGACGTTGGGGATGATTTCGCCCCTGAATCTACATTTGAATCACTGGAAGTATTTGATTTTTTGTTCTTTTTGGCTTGGTCTTCGTCATTGTTATCGTTTGGATTGTTGCGTTTTTTATGCAATCGTTGCACATCCTTCGACATTGGGACCGGCAGTTCCTCTACTGCTGAATTCTGTATATTCTCCATCCATTGTGAAACTTCGTCGGTGATGCCACAACCGCCAACGTGTCCTGCAAAAAATGTTAAGGAGAAGGGTAGAATTTATTATGAATTCGCATTAAATTCAGTATTTAAAATTGTACGCACGAAATTAAGAAAATTGATGATACAGTGGAAACAGGAGGCGGAAAAATATGCAGAAAGAAAAATGTGAAAATTTCACAAGTGAATGAAAAAAAGTGTGGATGAAAAAAAAATCATTGAAAAATTTATGAAGGCGCGTGCAGAAAATGAATGGAAAACCACGAAAATGTAATTAAAGCGGAAACAAAAAAATCTCAAAAAAAACCCCCTCTGCAATAAGGAATCAAAATCAAAGTGCTTTCACTTAAACCCAAACCTTCTATGAAGCAATCCCCAACGCTTTCAACAGCTCAACCGCACAGAGTCAAACACTTAAAAAATCGTTGCATACTTCGAAACGCACGATGCCATGCCATCTTCTATCTAACAGAGCATCGGCGTCCATTCGCGCTCCGCCGTATTTTGTATTATAATTGTATTTTTAGCAATGCCTTGTCTCTGGCTTTATGTTTTTTCCACTCTCTTCACGTTTGCTTATTTCCTTCTATATTTCGACTATTTCTGCATTAAAAACAACAGAGCGAAACGCGTTACTGTCAGACTGTGACAACCGGAAAATTATCCGGAACTGAGTTTTGCACAGTTGCATAAACCAACGGCGCAGAGTTTGTGTTTAGTTAAACTTCAGTTGATTATATTTGCATAGTTCGCGAAATAGGCAAGGTCAGAGATTTTTTTAAAGAATTTTTATAAGGCCTCTAACACAGATTTGGTTTAACGTTTGTGGTTTTTCAAGCTTAAGCTTTATCTACTCTTATATATTCACAATAAACCCTTTCATACTCCACTACTCTTTCCATTTAAATGTTTTACTTTAATTAAAATTTCAGCAGCTCCGTGAGCCTTAACACATCTTCACCCACAAGTGAACTCTCACTCGGCATGCGCTCAACTTAAATATATTTTATAACGGTGGAGACAGAAAATCATTTCCGGCTGCAATAAAATGTATGAACAATAATAAAATGAAATATTTACATTAATTTTAAATATCACTTTGCCTTTGTTCAACAACACTGGCAGCCAAAAGTGAATGAGTGCGAAAAATCGAAGCAAGGAGTTGAGTCAGAAGGCAAGCGAATTGTACACGCATTCATATCCGGAGCGTCGAAACACAAGATGTAAGTAAATTATAAATTTTTACGCGTTGGCAGTTCCCTGCAGATTACTACAACAAAATTTCATTGTCCCTTGCCATACATTTTCGTTCAGTACTTTCTGTACTTCGTAACTATAAATTTTTATTTCATCGTCTCCATCCATTAGCATCGTAAATACTTCGTCTTCAACACCCACGAGGCCTTGTAGGAGAAATTCGACTTCGCCTGTGCCTTAACGCGTAGGAAAAGTCCGCGAACAGTGTTGTAGAACTTCCCCCAACTATTTGCCTTTCACTGTTGTTTATCTTTATTATACTCGTAGCACAAAAAATCTACAACAAACGAAGAAATCACAAAAAACAACGGAAAATCTAAAGGAAAGGCATTGCAGAAGGAGCACGCGAATTTTATATTTTTTTCCAGGAACTTTAATGTCCAGTGTTGCATTTGTAGCACACTTGCGAGTTAGCTTTGCCACCCTTTTTTTGTTGGTTTTTTACCAATGCTGCCTTTTGAATTAAACGTACTTTTTGCGCTAAAGTGCAATGAATGCTGAAGCAGCACAGTTGGGTGGACTATGTTGTTGACAACGACGATGATGAGTGGATAAAAGAATAAAAAAATGGGAAATTTTGAATAAGCATTTCCATGAAAAGATGCCACAAGTAGCGCTTTCCCCTTTAGACTCATGCCATACATTCCATTGTTACTGCGCTAGCCATAAAACCGAAACTTGTCGCAGACAATGACGCCGCTAAGTTGAAAGAAAGTAGCGTTCAGCATGGGCATTGAGAGCTGCCAACTTGCTAGTAGGTGAAAGTGAATGGTAAGAAGTGGTTTACGCGCCCGGCTCTATTGTCGTGTAGAGTTAAAGATTATGAGGAAGGGTTTAGCTTGAGTTTGTTTGAAATAGAAAAATCAATAAACGTGGTGAATTTTTCATGAAGAATACAGTCTTGAATTTTCGAAATCCATTGCCATCCATACGTCCGCAACAATATTTGCCTATTACTTCAGTATACTTCATAAAGAAGGTTGGGCTACGAATATAGGCAAACCGGAGGTCTTTCAAGAATACCAGTAACCTGAGCAGAAGTGTTTTCCCGAGAAAAGAAACTTTTACTCTAAAATAAAAATCATCATTTGTTATTTTTAGGGATGCCTAGTCATATATAGAAATAAATCGTTTGTGTAGTTGTTTGTTATAAACGCGTGTACTCCGGTTCTATCTGAGCTATCCAGCTAAAATATTTACCTTGGGTTAGATTTAAAGTGTTCTGAGTATTTTTTTTTTCTTCGATGGGGTAGATGGCCTTTAGATTTAAATTTTCCAGATTTACGTATATATAATTGATGTGTACACAAAGTAGGCACCGAGTTGTCATTCAACATTATAAAGCTTATGGTAGCGGCAGTCTTTTCTATTTTGTGTTGTATTGTTATTACCCACTACCTTACTCAGTAATATATACAGACAAAACAAATTTGTTTCCTATTAATATTAACAAACGCACAAAGGTTTGTTGGCAAAACAAATTGCGTGTAAAGCTAGTAATTTTCTAAATATGTTGTTCGGAGAACTTAGTTATTTTAATTGTATAAGTATAAGTTATATAGTATAAGAATTTTTTTTTTTGCCAATTTTAATGTTGTAATTTTCAGTGGCCTACCTAGAACTGTACAGCCTTTAAATTTCTTAAAAATAAGAAGACATAGAGTAACTTAGATATGAAAAAATTCTACTTGGATATAATAATGAAGTTAAGTTAAAGTTGTGAAGTTTGATTATAAGACGCACAGCTCCACATAAGAACTTTTATCTGGCAATTATAAATCTTACATTTATTTATAAGAACCGTAAGCATCCTTGACTTACATATCCATTTAAAAATCTCAATCTAGTCTTAAAAATCTTCTAAATGAATAAGTAGTGTTAGTTTGAAACTCTTAAACATTGATTTGAGATCCTTCAAGTGGGTATAAGAACCATCAACCTAAAGATCAAGATTACTCAATAAACTCTTACACAAGAACGTTCAAGAGTCACTATCAGTTGCAAAAACCCCTATCTTAGGTACATAGGTAAATTTGCTTAAGTTGAAGAATCTTCAATTTAGGTTTAAGAGGCAATTATAAATGATAGAAAACTCATATTTGGTGCTCCCCACAGTTTCAGACCATAGAGCAAGACGCCTTTAATTAAGCCAAAATTTATTGAAAAGCTTGTAATGGTCAAAAAAGGGCAACCCCCAATTCGAATACTTTCCCTCAGAATAATTCGAATAACATTCTACACTTTTTTGAACCGAACGGAAACAAAT
Organism: Cacoxenus indagator; assembly: GCA_035041755.1. Taxonomy (NCBI): domain Eukaryota; kingdom Metazoa; phylum Arthropoda; class Insecta; order Diptera; family Drosophilidae; genus Cacoxenus; species Cacoxenus indagator. The sequence goes on along the minus strand of JAWNKX010000218.1, from coordinate 1,965,160 downwards.
TGACTCTAATGAAAAGAAGCCCTGCTCCAATATAAATTTGGAGTTTAATTCATAATTTTTATCTTGACAGCGAAAAAATTCATGCTTGTTACTTAATGAAAAGGGAATCGTCTGTATTATTTACCAAAAGGGTGCATCACTTGTTATTCGTTAAGTCTACCAGCCTATTCAACAATTATACTGACCTTAGTCAAAGCAAAAACTCTTTCGTTTCAGGCTTTGCAGATTCTTTGGCTAATTTGCTTTAAAAAAGCTATCCAAGCATACGCGCGGTTCTCTATAACCCTCACGCTTTGGTTCACTATGCTGGGCATATAAAACGTTACGAGTGTTAGCGAGTGCCACGTGCAAAAGAAAAACCAAAAAAAAAGTGAAAAATGAAGAAGAGAAAATCAAAGCAACAAAAAACAAAAAAAGCGACGAATACTAACTTCACATTGCTTTTCAATTTAGTCTCAACCCCCAATCCTTTACTTCCTGACTCGATGGTGGAATCCAACACCACAAAATACTCATCCTAACGCTATCCACACCCACCGAAACCAATGAAGTCAAACTGGGTGCGCTTTTCGTTGCATTCGCTTTTTGTGTTACTTCCACACACAATAGAACTCTGACTGAATTGAACTGCTTCACTTTTTCGCTCTGCATCTCACTCGTTCACTCATACATTTCTTACGTACTCCAATGACCCGTTTTTTTATTTCATTTTGTCGTTGTTGCTGTTGTTTTGTGTAGTTGTTGCCTTGTCGTCAGCTCTTCTGCCTTTTTCCGTTTTCTCGCTTTAACTTTGTGCCGTTTGCCAACGCGTTACCACCTCAGTGCTTTTTGGTAATGACACACCCACAAACAAACGCCCCAGCTTTCACTCACTCCACACAAGCATAGAAAAAGACAAAACAGAAAAAAGCATTTCGTATTGGACTTTTTTATCATGCTTTTTCCATTTGCTTTATGTTTTCATGTGTATGTTGCACTCATCTAGCTTATATGATTTATGTTCTGATTATTGTTATATCGGAGTGTAGACGCATGAAAACAAGCGAATAATAATGACAACCCATTTTACAAACACCTCAAGTTTAAGTCAACTCGGCTAACCCAACTGTCAACTCGACAGGGTAATTATTAGTATTATGTAAATCCCTTAATAACCCCATCTCCTCGATGAACAATATTAATAAGCTTCAACCTTACTGATGTTTCAAGTAAAACCTAATTGACCTTAGTCTCAACTCAAACCCTAAAAACGACATCGCGAACGAAATCTACCTAACAGAATTCAACTGTATCAAGTCAACTAACCAACACAATATTTTTTTTATACGGATGGCTGATTCAACGGTTTATATACCAACTTATGCGATATACAGAGATAACGAAGCAATCAAATATGGCCTCCTACCACCTTACTCATCCGTTCTATCCGTCGAAATCATAGCCATACTCGAAGCAATTAGTCTCATCAAAAACAATAAGGGCAGATACATCATCTCCTTCGATTCGTTATCCGTACTTAACGCCATCGCCAACACCAACAAACAGGACTTATACCCTACTCTTATCAGGTCACTTTTGATTCAGTACAATCCAAAAATAAAACTTTTGTGGGTCCCATGGCAAAGTAATATTAAAGGAAACGAAGCCGGAGACACTGCAGCCAAATTTGCTCAAAGTCTGCCTTTATGATATACCCTCAATTACAACAAAAATGATATAAACAATCTCCTTAAGCAGAATCTATTATCCAGTCATCATTGTCTGCTCAATCGAACCTCACAATGGTACTAGTCACATTCTACATCAGATTCAACACTTACATGTTTTTTGAGTAATTCCTCAACACTCCGAACCAACCAAATCGCATTGCTAAGGCTACGCGTAGGACATACTAGACTCACACACCAACACTACATAGACAGGTGCATGTCGAATAATTGCCCGCTCTGTACTTAACAACTTGCCACTAACCTTGATCATGTCCTAATCGATTGTCCAGCTTTAGAACCTTCCAGAAAACGTTTCCTTACGAACACCAACCCAAGGACATTACGGGGCAACCCCACTACAACGAATACTGAGACTTTAATTAAGTTCTTAAAACCCGCAAATATTTACCATAAGATATAAATCATAAGATCTCACATGAAATTTATAAAATCATAATCTAACCTGTAAAAATTAATATTACCCAATGTAAATAATAACTCGCACTGCACTCCCCCACAGACATTTTGTAGCCGAAGGCCAAAGTAGCCTATGTATTTCCATTCCTTTGTATTAGTTTTAAGTTAACTTAAGATTAGTACTATTAATAAATAAAAATAAATAAAAACTAAACTTCCTTCTCCACTCTTCAATAATTAACATGGTCGTTATCCAGCTAATACCAATAAAGGGATAAAGACTGAGCAACATAACGGAGAAACTATACCGTAGACCGGTCATATAGACCGCAGAGTTCACGCCTCTCAATGCATTGATGACCGGCTGCCTTCCAGCACACAGTGGTACGTACGTAAGGAATGTAACTATTGAGTATCAAAGTATTCCCTAATCTGTATGATATTTTCCGAATTTTTTTTTTGGAAAATGGGCCATTTTTTGCATTGTGTTGTGGCCGCAGATCTGGTATGGCCTCTGTTTGGGAAACAAAGCGTCTAATACCCATTTCAGTAAAGACATTCGTCTTGGGTCCCATGTTGCCTAAGAGACTTAGAAACAGAGTTAGCAAGCTCCCCGTCAGGAATACTGGTAAGTTTCTGTTTTATGACTGCTGCTTCTTTTCTTTCTATCACTAGCTATTAAAGTTTCAGTTTTGGCTTTAATAACAAATTTTGTGCTTCTTGTATTTTATTTTTTTCTTTCTTTTTTCTCCTTTTATTATTTATTGCCTATGAAAAAATAAGGCTACTTGCGGCACACTCGACTTTGGAAGCAGCACAAATCGCCTCTTTCTTTTGCTTCTTATTTTCCTGCTACTTTGACTTGTGCTGCTGATTGCAATCGGGATTTCGTCTGCTTCTTGCGCCTTCTTCTTTTCAATGCAGTTGGCAGCGCCCACGCCGCGCTACGTAACCGTTTCTTCTTAAGCCTTGCGTGCCATCTCACTTGCACTCATTATTTGCTGCTAACAGTAGCACGTTGATTTATTCTTTTGGCCTGACTTGGTTGTACTTCAATGCTTTGCACACACTCATAAGCTTCAGATTTTCTCTAAAGATTAAATAGCACTTCGCTGTTATCTCGAACTATCGTTGAGTGGTGCACAACCCTTACACATAAAACTCACACGCCCACATCCTAAACATGAGGACAAATCAGCGCTTTCTAGAACACTTTTCGTGCTTTCTTTGTGTTGTTTCAAACAGCGGAAGCTGCAGGGTTGCCATACACTTGTATTAGTCTCTCAATGGTGGTCTTTTTTTACCTTTTTTTTTACTTTCTACTACTTCTTGTTAAATATTTCTTTGAGTCCGCTCCAATTTCGTATTTATTCAATGCAAGTGGTACTGAAAGAAAAAAATATATAAAGACAGAAGAAAAAATGGAGAGCAAAAAAGAATTTGCTTACTTGTCTTAGACTTATGACTTTTGGTATTGCTCTAGATTTCAGACGCCCCCGAAACCCTAAGAAACAAATACAGAGCGCTCTTGCTTAGGGACTCGACAAGCCGTGAAGACAAGAGGCGTAAAAAGAGATGGGAGAAGTAAAAAAAAGAGGGATGTTGGTACGCGAGACACACACATACGCAAAAATACACACATAGCAACGCATTGCGTTGGGAATTGCGAGTGGCACGAGTAGTGACAGAAGACGAAAGGCGAAAAACGAAAGAAATGAAAAATAATTCCAAATTCAATTGCAAAGAAATTGAGGGCGAAAAACCTCATAAATACATTGCAAGCACTACAAAGGCAACAAAACGAAACGAAGATGAGAATGATGACAACGTTTGCAAGGAAGAATTCTGGGGCGGAACTACAGCAACAGGACGAGGGAACCATTTTTGTATTCAGCCCACTCGCCGGATACGCAACAGGAGCAAACGAAATGGCCTTGGTGAAATATCACTTTACACACATACCGAGAAATGTTTTCGTAGTTTTTCATAAAAAAAAAATATAATAGTAATAATAAAAAAAAATTGCGTCTGAGTATGGCTTAAAGTCTTTTTCTACTAAACTAACACAACACAATAGAAGTACAGCACATACAATTCATGTTAACGCTTTCGTGTTAATGTGTTTATTTAAGTGGGCGTTAAAAGGCGGCGTGGGTGTCGTCGCTAAGGTAAGAGTAAGTGCACGCATCTATAGTTCAGGTTGTAGCGTGCTGAAGAGAGCTGTTGCCATATATTTCGTCACATAATTTTCATTGCGTGCCCACATTCTTGAAATCGAAAGAAAGTTCAATTACGAAATAGACAAGGAAGTGTTGTTGAGTATGGAATTTTGGGAGGCGAGAAAAATATGAGAAAGCTTTACTGTGGTGGAGTGTGAGTGGAATGAGTGGGTGAGTCTTTCATGATTAACTGTCTAGTATCATAAAGAATAGTAGTGGAAAATTTGAGAATTGGGGAGATTATGAAAGGAATTCATTGAAACAAATAACATTCAGAGTAGGATTCTGTACCACTAGGATTACACACACAATTAAAAGATTTAAATATTTTTAGAACATCCTTCTGTCACTTCTAGTAAAATCAATTCTGAGTTAGAAACATATTCTCTACGAATACGAAGTAAACTCCTAATGATACCGAACATTTGAAATTTTTACAGGATTAAGACCGTAAAAGTTGTTACGTTTGCTTATGGATTCTGAAAGCGAATCTGTAATATGAACTGACAGAAATGAATCTGTTAGCGGGCCAGTATTCCCCTTGCATTTTCTGTAGTTGGTGCTGCGAAGCTTGTTAGGGGAGTCGGCGCTGGGCAAAGACTTACGCTAAGAAGTTGAAGATGTAAATTGTTCTATTGCCTGGGGAAAGACGATAGAGCACCTACTCTATCCATATCTAGCGTGAATATTTATATATATAAAGTTTGTAAAACAGCTGCTCCCAAGCATTCACTCTGTACCTGGAAGAAGAACTTGCTTACTTAGCATACTTTGCATTCTCAATCAGACGGTTTTATAGGGTCTTCTTCGTTCTTCATACAAAAACAGAGCTAATAGACTTAGGCCCTACTTCCCTGAATTTTTAGTATAACAAGTCAGTGAAATTACTTCCACATGTAGTCTTATCTACCAACTTTTCCTGTATATCTTGCATAACCCATGTAAACTATGGTATCAATGTACTAATAAACTTGATCATCTTTCGGCATACTTCCATCAATTGAAGTACCAATGACGCACTGAAATAGCTTCTCATAAACTTCTCACATTCATCACATGTTTGCCTTACAATACTCTATTAACAAACCTATGTTATATTTTATATGCACTTAAATGTACTGTCTCCGTGTGAAGACGGACATGGATTTTAATTAAAGTCTAACATGGTTCCCCGAACGCCAATTGCACTGGAAATTTATGATATTAATCCACAAATGTACACACACAATCACCGAAAACAAAAACATGTATACTTTATGTTGAACGCCTAGAGGGCTGGACAATGAATGGTCTAACGCTCGTGCGGTCGAGTGGGCAGTGCCAAAGCTAACAGCGTTGCCAGGCTAAACTAAATATGTATTAGTATGGACAACGCAAACAGAATTTAGTATTTTATTATTTAAATTATTTGCAGGCAACTATTACGAGTAGTACAATCAAAGTGGGTGAGTGGCCAAAGGAGTGAGTAAGTGAGTGAATGACTTGAATGCCTCTAAGTGAGTCCTTAGCCTGTGTGTGTGTGCACGCCCAGAGTTACTAAATACCAAAAATGTAAATAAATTTTAGCAAAGATTTATGCGTGCAAATATTGTCTTGCTGCAATTGTCGTCCTTATTCACCCGCATCGCCATCGCCGTCTGTCTGCTGCAGCAAAATCTCCTATGGTCACTTGTTAATGAAATTTGCCAAGGATCACAGAAAGTTGAACTTCGAAAGATGCGTCGCGGAGGAAAACGAAGCAAGGAAGTCTTTGCTGTATTTGTCATGAAGATATATATGCGTTTCGGTGTGCTTGTTTGACAGTATTTATGTTTCGAAAATAACAATTTTCATATAAAATTAAGTGTACGCAGTGTGGTACGTGCGAAAAGCTGTGTGGAAAGAAAGGAGCTAAAAAACCCACTCAATCTCAAAACAAATTTTCCCAACAAAATAAGAGAAATACACGAAACATACCAACAAGTTCAAATTGAACTGAAAACTGTGGCTGCCACTGCGGGCGAATAAGTGACAGAGAGTCTAGTGAGAAAGAGGGGGAATGATGAAAAAAATATCGGAAGTGCGGGAACGGAAGCGAGTAGCAAGTGTGGCTAAAAGTGCCACACAAACATGAATGTGAATGTCCTTCTGTCTATCAATCTGACAAAAAGTGTTTGTATCTGTGTTTGTGGCTTATTTTAAGTGCTTTGCTGGCGACTGTGGGCCCTTCGAGCAGTAGGATTAAAAGAAGGAATCGAGACGCCGAGTCAGTGCATTATCAAAATTATGTCAGCTCATGTTGATGACGATGACGACGTCGATCAATTCTCACAAAAACCAATTTAAATCGAAACAAGTTCTAAATTATTTTTGGGTTGGTAAAAACTTGTAGTTCAGTGTTAGAAAGTACCAAACCAACGTTAATGAAAAATGTTTGAAGTATGTCTATGCGTAGCGATTAGTTATGCAAACAAGTCGACAGACACCTAACGCACAAAAACACATTCTTCTTTTACCCACACACTTCCACACATTGCCGTACACACTACACATCCAGTTTGGTTCTTACTTAACACTGCCGAAAATCTGCTGCATATTCACCTACCGTCCTACTTTAAATGCCACGTCAGCCAATTGCTGCACATCTTTGTCATAGTCCCCTTCATCACAATGGTGGACGCTAATATATGTACCTAGTTTAGTGCATTTTGCCTACGGCTTAGGTAACAAGCAAACGAGTAAAGTATTTCCTTCTCCCCGACCCTACACATTAACACTGTCAACAACGTCGTTGCTGTTGGCCACCAAATGCAATTGTGCTTGATAATATTTGCGTCTTCCCGGTGGCAGCGTTGCAAAATGTGCCAATTTCGGATAAGAATTGCTAGGGGACATGAATCAAGTATAGCAATGGAGTTGCACGAGAAACGGTTGTAGGCTATACACGGTTGAAAATTAATGCCAAAAAACCCGTGAGCTCAACGTTATATTTAAGGTAGAATAAGTGACTAAAGAAGCAGTGCACCTAATGTTTTTCGCAGCATTTCATGCAGAGTTTTGCATTAAAAGTCAAGGCAGCTAAGCTTCTTATAGCTTGATGGATACCGTGCTTCAAAACTGTAGAATACTTGCTGAAAAAAGAGTTTGTGATATATTAAAAATATTAGCCATATGCTTGGGAGTTCAATAAAGACTTTGAATTAAAACTAAGTTTAGAAGACGATCACCTTGATTCGTATGTGGGAACCGAAGTTTCTTTTTGAATTATTTACTTGGCTTTATGATTATAACATAATAAGGTTCCTTCTCAGTCCAATATTAATTTTTCCTTCATTGTAGCGTCCTCAATTATCTTTTTAGACTGTATGCTCGAACCTGACCAAAGTTTGGTATGTAAGAAGTTTCAAGTAGACCCAACTGCCTTAAATGACATTAAAGCCGAACCTGTGGAAAAAAGTGATGCATGCCGTGGGAACAATTCTTCTTGCCTTATTTTTCTGTTGTCCTAGAGAATCTGCTTACAAGGAATTTTATGCCATGGAATATAAGCCATCCGTTGTCTCATGTCTCTATACCAAAAAAATCTAAAACAACCTCGGATACTACCATAATGACCCGAATTTTCTGAAATGTAAGGAGTCGTAACTGGATTTGGACTATTGTCTTAAAGTCAATGAAGATTTGGATACTCATATACCTAAAAATGTTAAGCCATTATTTTCAACGGAGTTAGTTAAAAATTAATTTTCTTCCGTTGAAGGGTTCCGATGCCAATGACTTTAAGTTAATCTAATATAATATAATCGTATCGTATCTTCGTATCATCTTAATTTCTTGTTGTGTATGCTAACTCAAATAGCTCTACCTCTATATAAAGATCACAACTCAAATATTAGTACTTATCGCTATTTTCTTATCTCCACCTCACGCGCCCTTCAAAATTCTTACTAAATGTACTTGCCGCACAGATGTGTTAGTCTACTACTTGTTCGTTCATTCGAAAACCGCAATGGTTCATTTGTTTTATGGTCAAATTGCATGCAATGAGAATTCCACATACCAAACTGAGTTGTACATATTTACTCCTGCCATATGCTGGCATACACATTTAGACGACTGTAAGTACAACTACGCCCCAACTTCCATACTAACAATGTATCACAACTAGCACAATCATTCTCACCCCATGCCGTGCCATGTCAACCCTAGCCACAGACGCCTGCTGCTTTTAACTGCCTATGTTGACATGTGTACACTTGCCACTGGCCGCTTCCGTTGTGTTCATTGCTCAGAGTCTAAAGTCCAAAGACCACCTTTGCTGCCGCCTTTGTACAACCGATTGAACTTTTGCACTCAGCAAGCCAGTCAGTCAGTCCAGCAGGCAGGCAGGCAGGCAGTCGGTTACCTAGTCGCAACAAGGACGAGAACGACTTGATTGCATGCAAAAATTGTCAAACCACCAGTATTTTTGTATTCCATGTTTGTTCGTTGTTCGCTGCTAGTAGTATAAACCAAATAAACGGAAATGGGTTCTGCAGAACTCATTTCATATCGGGCACCTTTGTGCTAGGGTTGTGTTTCAGCCTCTGATTGAAGACTGATTTTCATTTGGTTCTCCTTGGCCTGAACTTAGGCTTATGCTGGCGCACACTGTTATTGTGGGTAGGCTTCTGATAGCATACTGAGAAGCTTAATGTTAACTACGACAGTTGTTGCCACAGACACACAACAGCATTTTGAAATTATTCTGTCATTAATTAGTGCCAAAGAAGAACACATCACTCACATACTCACTCACATGCATTCATGACAGCTTCACTCGTTAAATATTCGTTTAAACTATGCTTTCCCTTTCCCGTTTTGTATCAGTCTTCTGCACTCTCCTGCTGTACTTGTCTCCTCATCCATGTCGAGTCATCCTTTTTTACCACACTCTTTTCCAGCCACATACATATATCCCTGCTTAAGCCAACTTTATATGTGTACTTTAGTGTCTCCCTTTTGTGACCTCCTGTATCTGTTTTCTGTTTGTATCCGCCCTCTGTACCTTTCACGTTAACCTCTCCATTTAACAATTCTTTAACGTGTTTCCGTGGTTTCCGTTATTGGTTTTACTGTCGTTATTTTTGTGTTTGTTGTTAAGCACTCAAATACTACTTAGGCCTCGAACCACTCCAATTCTCTCTAATTTCTTCTTCTGCGACTGGCCTCATCAAACAACAATTATGCTTTCATGGTCACACCAAATGCCACTCAAGCCCCGAACTCTCTCCGACAAATGACGCTGTTCACGTCCCTAGCATACGAGTAAACTTCACTTTACTTCTTTACTCGACATGTGCGTTTAGGAAAATTCATTTAATATTTACTCATGCTGGTTAAGCATCTTTTAACTTGATTTACTGGCTGTCAGCTTTTGTTGTTTCATTTCGTTTCCACACTGTTGTAAGGCACTGTTGCCACATTCTTTATTTAACATGCCACTGGCAAAATCTGTACTAATAATGGCGGCCGATTAGGCACGCGTTGCTAAAGTAGTTACGAAAACAGGCAGAAAAAATGCAAATATTTAATATTAATGCGTTTCTTTATTTCTTTCGTCGACTGTTGGCAAAACAAAAGCCTCGCTAAAATCTGTGCCGCTGTTTTGTAACCTCCAAGCAAACTAATTTGTATGCCCGGCCTTGCTTGACTTTAGAGTTTGCCTGTCCGCCTGCATGCCTGGGCAGGTCAACACATTGTCTACCATAACCAAGTCCAAGTGGACGAAGACCAATGACGGCTTCGTCGCTAAAATGTCTTTCGTGTAGAGAACAATGAGTTTATTTATTTTATTTATTTTTTTTTTGCTGTACGCGTTGCCGCTTGTTGCGCACAGTTGGCGGTTGTTACCAAGAGAGTGTCCCCAAACAGTAGCAGTAGTGAGGCGTCGGCGTATGCATAAATTTTAAGTGAGTAGATTAAGTTTATTAGGTTACGAGTTGCTTATTATAAGACTTTGTGCTATATAAAAACTCATTTAGATAAGCAACGTACTACATTGTCAGACAACAATAGTTTCTGCTATTTTTAAAATATTTTATTATGTTTGAATCATTGACACAGTTCTAGTTGATTCTACAAACAGCAAAAGAAAAAATCTGTATGAGTGTGCTTAACACTCACAGGCTTCTGAAGTGAAACACGCGGCTTTTTTCATGGGGACTGAACCCCGACCTTTAGGACGACAGCCGTACACTTCAACCAGGCTACCGTGTCGACGCACACATTCAGGCAGGTAAATCATTTAAATCTATGTGGGAAGCGACCCCAACGACTTGGTATTGGTTCGTGCGCGAGCCGATGATTATGTTTGATTGTATACGAGCGTTACGGTGTATTATTGTATGTGAGCGTTACGATGTTTTATTATTGTTACGATATGCAAAATTTTATCCTACTAAAACCATTTCACATCAAAAAAGAAATTAAATATCATATTTATCATATAATCCTACCATGACTTTGGTAACTTCATTGAGTTATACAAACAGTAAAGAAGATCACCTTAACGTTAAAACGTATCATAGCCATATAAAAGTTTTGCCTGTAAACGAATCCCCCACTTTCTAGCTAAAGGTATCAAATTTGATCTGAAATATAGCCCGCATTGGCAACATGCTCTTACGACAAAGGGTTAGCCCCTTATAAGTCAATTGTTGAATCTCTCTGTAAAAATCAGAATAACATAACTTTCATGCAAGCCCATGGCCCATACTATGATCTCCAACTTAAGCGAAGTCAGTGTTTCTTATTGCTTAGTTAGTCATTTAAAACATCCTTGACTTCCATCGGTTTTTAAAGCTTATCACATGATTGGGTGGCTAATTCAGTCCAGTTCCAGTAAATATTTTACACCATCCATTAACCCATACAATATATAAAGGTTCCTATTGTCGGTTGTGACGGCTAATGGTTATGAATTACTAAGGCCGGTGCGAGGCCCACTTTGCCACTGTAGCAATTCTGTGAATCGACGTTTTTTTATTACTCTCTGTTTTGATTCATATACTTATACAAAAATCACTCTATAAGATTACATTTTTCATATGAATAACCAAAGAGCTGAATCATCATTTTCACACCAGTACTGAACACTCAAATCTCCTTACATTTTGCTCAATATGTACCACATAAGTACACCCTTATGTACCTATGTAAATCTTCAAAATATGCGCTTTGACAAACTTGACAACTTCAAATATACAACAGACTCCGTTTGAGGTTATAGAGTGCTGCTGCAGTGCAACACTTGTTCTTGGATAAGTTAGAACGACGAGGACTCTAGACAATAAAGCAAAGCTAAAACTTGTTAAGGACTGCACTTGTTACAGACACCACCAACCAACCCGAGCAGTTTTCGGTGGACTACCACACAGATTATATAAGTAACCACCCACAATTGCATCGAATTGAAAAAGATGACCAACAATTCAATTTACCGCAAACCCATTAAAGTAACAGCAATGGAGACACTATGAGGAGCCGAAATACAGGAAGAGAGACAGACGACTGAGTGACTCGTTCAAATGCAATGGAGGAGGGCAACAATGGCTTAAAGAGCTCCATCACACTTGTATACGCCCACCAATAATTGTAGTTATGGCGAGCTAAAGGACATTGATGTGCATGTACTGAAGCCACTCAGTAGCTCACACCCGCGCACACTCAATCACAGTTCACAGTATGAGCAGCTTTTCTCCCTATCCACTCATATGCCATATAGCTCATGTACATAAAGGTAGGTTTGTCATGATGGGTAGTGGAGTGGGCCATTTTGGATTGTTATATGTGCGCACCTTATGAATGGATTTAAACGTGTCGAGCATTTGGGCTTGGAACAGCTTGCCATGTGCTAAATCCTGCCTCAGTCCTCACCACACAATGCCCGATGGTCTCATCATGACTTCACTGTTGCATATTAAAATTTATGCAAACGAAAATGTGTGCTCGCTTGTGCTCTGCTGGTCTGCAAGGATAACGAGCTGCACACATGCATAAATGTGCGAAATATATGTACTCGTATGTATTAAAAAGCGGAATGGACTTAGCTTCCCGGTGAAAGTGAGGTGGCTCCTATACGGTTGAAATATTTTAATCGCAATGGTCGAAAAAGGAAGTGCAGTAATATGAGTAGCACGTATGTGATACAAAAAAGGAATAAATCCGTTATAAAAAAGGTTTATTACTCGTGTTGCTCGTCTGCATTGATTACGAGCGCCATTATGGAAACGGGCGGGCAAATCAATTGGCTTGTTCGATTGCTTGGCCATGGGGATGTCCGTTGCCGGTGGTGCGGAAAAATATCCTGCAGCGAGTTTACTAGCTCGATTTATTCTTTGTATGCTTTTTGCCAACCGTGAAATATTATTTTTAGTTAGATTGCAGTTCATTGGCTTTGTTAAAATGAAATTTGCCTAATGGTGTATAAACCTGAATCGAAGGATACTTTTGTCTCCCTTCTTAGTTTACATAATGAATAAAAGAAATATTCTACATTTTATAAATATAAAATTGGAAAATGTTTGTTTTTGTCTTATTGTATTGTAGCATGCCAAATGTTATTTTGAATTGAGGCGAAAAAATTATAGAGTTATTTACAAGGTCGGGGATCAGGCCAATAAGGCAAACAAAAGAAATGAAATAAAGGTTTTCTAAACCAACCAGATACAGACCATAGAAAAAAAGTTTGAAGCTAAACTGAGACGAACTGAACGACTCGAACGTCATCCCAAACGTACTTAGAGTCCAGCAAAGCTTAGAACAGAACCTTACAACTTGAAATTATTTTTTCTTCTTATCTTCTTTATTAAGATTAGATCCTTTTCATTTAACGTGAATATAGTTACTTTTTATAGTTATCCGTTTGTTTATCCGAAGCCTATAGACTCCGGCACTGTTTGAACGACCACCATGAAAATTGGTACTTATATGGATGTCAGCACGGAGAATGTTTGTGGCTAAGTTTGGTGTGTATAGTGCTGTCGAGAAACTTCTTTGCTAAGTTGTTGTGTTGTTGTTGTAAGTTGTCTGACTGTGAACATGATCTCACCACTTTTTTCGTTGTCTTTTTGTCCATTTTGTGATATTCTCGGCCCTGCCCCTTTCTCTAATTTCTTCATTGGATCGCCTGTCAAAGCAAGTATTGGCGGCAATGGTGCACAGTGTGGTGGTGAGTTGTTGCGTTCTGGTGGTGTTTGCTCGGATCTAAGATAGGTACATATATGAGGATGGGTCTTACGGAGGTGTATCTGCTCATCTCCCTCTGTTTGTAGGTCATAACACCAACTTTTACTAGCCAAAATATGGACTCCACGAGCAACTCAGCGCTTTTCTTATTAAAACTGTAAAGATTTCTGACTTTTTAGCATTCAAAATCCCTAGAAGTTCTACAACAGAACTTTAAAATTACATTGTAGGAGTCGCTTCCAAATCCAGTGCTCATCGCCGCACATTTACACTTCTGAACTATTCCCAAACTTTTGTAATTGAATCTTTTGAGTGGAAATCGTGAAACTCAATGATCAACTGTATCGGAAAAGTCCAAAACTCTGTGTAACATGCGAGTACCTAAAAATGTCTGCCATGTCATTGCGATCTGCCCCATCTTGAGGCAGCTAATGATTCTTTTTAGGCAAAATCAACGCTACCCAACGAACAATACACGGCTATTCTGAACGGCGAAGATTGGGGAGTGCTCGCGGCCTTCTTAAGGCGAGCACAAACGTACACGGACAAAATTTTACAAGAGTTCTCCTAACACATTCTTATATTGATTGTAGAGATAGAATGCGTTACATTATCTTTAATCTCTACATCTGTATATACTATCTGTCTTATTATACCAATTAGTTTATATTTACCTACTTTGAGATAGGCAAACGGCTAAGCCATGCCTTATTTTCTAATAATAATAATATAAATACACTGTCTTCTATCTATATATCTATATATGTAAAAAGGACGTTTGTTAGTCTGTCGGTCTGTTTGACCCCTATGGAATCCGACACCGTTTGACCGAGCACCATGATTTGGTAGATGTCATCACGGAGCATGTTTGTGGCTAAGTTTGATGCGAAAAAATAGTCGAATTCGCTAGATATAAAGACCAACTCAGATGCTTCTCAAACCGTATGTATAAAAATAAAAAACAGAAACAAAGCAACATTTGAGAATTGAGTTTGCCGGCAATGCTGCTCAAACTGTAAAAAGTGGAAATGTTCAAATGAAAATAAATATCAAAAAAAATGAAGAGTACGAAATACGACCAAAAAAGTCAAACACTAGAAGATCAACAAGAAAATCGCACAAGTAGACCGAGCGCAGAAGGCAGCAACGCGGTGAGGCCCTGCTAGTTATATATAAAATTCGATGTATGTCTGTTTTCATTCTGTGTGTCCGCTATAAACGCGGAAACTGCTGCACCGATTTTGATGAAATTTTCAGGAAAACTCTAGAATAGCCTGTAGAGTAGTCCTGTGAAGTTTGGTGAGATAGTAGTAGGGGGAAAAAATAGATAAATTGGATTTTTTGCATGAAATTAATATTGCTTCATCAGTATGCCTTTGCCACATTGAAAATCGAAACTCCGAAGCCGAAATCCGAAAAAGTAAAAATAGAGCACTTAAAACAGAACAATAACGGGAATGCCGGTATGGACAATAGCATGCTAAGAGTAACAACGCGCCGGGTATCTGACAGTAATATATATAATACTACCACTACTCCTACTAATTGATTCTTGTGGCGGCTGATAGGATGCCACACTTTTCATTTAAAATTTGGATTATTGACAAATGACACCATATAATTAAACAAACCAAATACATGTACAATGATATGCATACAACTAATCTCAACCGATGCTGTCGCCGGCAGCGGTGCGAAACAATACAATTTAACATTTAATCCATGCACGCAACAACTAAGCCTAAAGTAGACTATAAAATCCTGCAAATGTAAAATGCCACATTGGCTGCCACGCTAATGGGGAAAAGACTTACGTCGCAATAGTGGTGTTGTAGATGACTGTGTTGTGAAATATTTTAAGCGACTTACTCGACCACCCAAAACACTGATTCAAACACTCGTATATCCATTTTGTACTCGGAGTTCGCTGAGCAATGCGTTTTTAATTTGTACAAATATTTATGAAATTTTAAAATCTCATTTGAATTTTCACACGACGCATGTGTACTACACAGGAAGGAACTCAGACGACTATGAGTACACGCTAACACATTGGCACTCATGCATAAACAATGGCGCTTTGAGTGTGTATTCGTGGGCGTAAAACAACGACGGGAACTGACAGCTGACATTTCTCACTCATGCCAATGTTGTTGATGTCGATGTTGATGACGACGATAATAATGAAGTTATTCCTTCATACATAGATTGATTGCTTTTTAAAATGGTTTTAGTATTTGGCAATTTCAAATTTCAAGCGTGTTGCTTATAAGGAAGCTGTCACATGTCGAAGACTCCAGACCAATGCGATAAGTGAGCAGTGCCCCTTCGATAGCAAACAACTCAACCAACGAGCAGCGGCAGCTGACAGTAAAAATGAAATGTCGGCGAGCATTCACATTTATTCCGCACGAATGTCAATAAAAAATAAAAAAGTTCAATTAAAATTTTAAAAACTCGTGGAAAACAGTAAGCAATAAAAATACATTTAAATTGTTTCAAAAACAATGCCGGAAAAGAGCTGACTGAAAAACGTGAAAGAATGAATGCGACTCTGCATGTGCACCCTTGAAAACCCATTAAACTGCAAAACTTCAATTAATTTCGATGCAATCCCACCAATGATTTCGAAAACAATCGTTCAGCCCGCGGCACCGTCACCATCTCCGTTCTCTATAACCTGACACAGCCGACATTCTGGTTTGGGCAGTGAACCAAATCAAAGCCAAGCGCCAGGCAAAATCGAACGAAACCACTCAAACGAGCGGATGAACGATTGAGTCGAGTCGAGTCAATTCGAGTTGAGGTTGAGTTGCACCGACCGGCGACCGACCAAAAATTGTGTTCACTGAATTCAATTAACCGCAATTTCCATATTGCAGCAGCGTGTTTTGGTTGCGGCGCTTATCTGACTGGACATCGTCGCCAGCGACGACACCGGTGCAACATCAAAAACGAGTTCATGCAACACTACACAACACAACGCGCCACCAACAGCGACAAAGCCAACAACAACAACACACATGAAAAACTACAAAAAACTCTTCAACCAATACAATGCGAAAACTACACATTCAAAGTTCCGACAACGAGCAAAGTGTGAAAAAAGTGCATTTAGAAAAAAATTGTCTGCAACAACATTTGAGGGTGGCTTGAAGAGTCACGGATGGTGAACGATGTGACAACCATATGCACTTTCTCACATTAGAAGGGAAATTGTCAAAGAGATGTGTAGATATTGTCGTAGGTATACCCTACAAAAGTAGGCATAAATTCAGTAGAATAGGACAAGTTGGCAGAGCCAACAAAATATAAAAAAGAAAAGAAAATGAATAAAGTCGTGTTTAGACAGTACAGAAGCGAGCAATGTAGTATGATCAATTTTGTTTAATTTTTTATTCACATATCAATATACAAACGACGTGCAACCGATCTGGAAAATTTTCGCATAAACAGAAGAAAAAATTTCTTCTCGTTAAGATCTGCAAATATAAAATATATATATATATATATATATATATTCAGCTGGCAACTCCATACATTCGTTTTTAAAAGTATTACTTAATACCAACTTAAAACTGGGCAAAACAATAAACAAAGGAGAATGTTTAAGGTAGAACTTATGGCCAATCAATGAAAGAGTAATATACGAAAGCATTGGCATTGGCGAAATTGAGGTCGACTCACGAAGCAATAACACTTTTTCAAGAAGAGATATGAACAAGTAGCGCCTTAAGACGAGGTGATATAACTTGATTTAAAACCTCAAATATTTCCATATTTATCAACACCTTCAATAAAACTCATTACAAAGATCTTCTCTGTGTGACAGAACTCTTATTAGAGAAGTTATAAATTTGATATTTACATAAAATAAGACTGGGTCCTTACCTTTCAACCTCTGTTTTTTTAAGGTCATATTATAGTAAATTGTAGAATAATACCTAATGTTATTAAAGTACAAGGCCTTTGACTTTTAATATAATTGTTATTTATACTTGTGTTATGACTTGGAGACGCCGGAACTCAAACCCGAGCCTTCGCAACAGGTCATATATCCCTTACAAAGTTTTCAGAAGTGCCAAAATATACGAAAAACCAGTTCTTAATTTCATTTCGAGTAACTATCAATTATTCAACAAAAGACCCTCGCTCACCATTTTAACTATTTTCATAAACAAGAAAACAAGCAATAATTATTAAAATACACGGATGCACACCATTTTGTACTTCCCTTCCCTGCTTTTTCAACGGGTCTTCTTTTTTTTTTTAGTTGTCTGTCGCCTGGTTGTAATTATTGCTGTTGGGGTTTTTCAAACAAGCAATAATTTATCATGGTCATTTATTTGACTATGTAAAAGAGGGTTTTTCCTCGATTTGAGTGCAGTAGAGAATAAAGAAATTCTACATTGAATAAAAGGTTCTGATGATTTCGGATTGAGCAATAAAAGTGTGAGAATCAGTTTTAGAATAGGCGTAAGGCCTTCCTGCTTATCAGCCAAAAGGTTTACAAATAAGTCTATATTGATGATTTTTGATGTGAATACGTATATTTATATTTAGTTATACGAGCTACATGTTCAAAAAAGTGAGATAAAGTTAATGGGTATACTTTTTGCTTTGTAGCTACACATCTATCATCCAAGTTTAAAATCTAGTTACACTACTCGATAGTTAAAGGATGAAAGAATTCATAAGCTTTAAGTAAGAATAAGCATAAGTAAGAACTGTGTCGCATTATTGGTTGTGGAGGAAGAAGCGGCGCGGTTTTTATTTTGTTTTTTGATAACTATCTATGAGACATTTGCTGATGTTACTGCCGCCATCAGTCCATATTGAATATTATGAAACCGGATATTTTTGGGGTGCCATTATTAGTCATCAAAGGTAATAATTATTCGTTATTTGAAGCAGCAATTTCGTTCCAAATAAACAAGGTTAGTATAGAAAATTAGGCAAATAAATCATGGCTAATTTCTAGGGCCTACAAGACAGCCAAATCGGTGTGTGTTCTTCAACAGTAAGCCATTATATTTATCAAGCACTGTGTGCGGTTAGAGTCATGAGGGCTATAGCAATAATAGCTATTGGATTTGGGTAGGAATGAGCTAAAAATTGGTAATCTGTTTTGCTACTACCTATCATCCACTACAAATCGCACCTACGCGCCTCAAGTATGTTTTCTGATTTTGGAAAAAGTAGCAGCAAAGAATTTCTTGGCTTTTTTAAATATTAAACTAAGCTATAAACCAAATATCGTTTATGTGTGTCCCTTAGACTCTGCCAACTATAACTTAAGCTAAGTGAAAAGCACATCAAATACCCCTTTTCAACTGAATTCTTTTGTAAGACGCTGCTAAACTCGTCACCTCTGGGAATCATTTAAAGTTTTTTCTTCAACTACCATTTGAACCCCAAACAGGATCAAGTGTTTATTTCTGCTTTCTTTTCGGCCTTTCAACGCTTGAATGCATTATTTCATTAATGGTTTACGACATTTTCTTGCCTCCGGTTGAACACGGCTTGCTGCATAAATTAACAGGAATGCTTACCTATTGGTTGGGGTAACTGCCTTTTTAAAAGCCATTACAACCAGAGAGGAACTTATAAAAAGACCATTATTGCATATATACATGTATGCGTGTGTGTATGTGTGTGTGTGTGTTTTTTTTTACGCCAACGTCAAAGCGAAGCTAAACTAATCAAAAATGCACTTTTGTAGTGCCTTTTAGCAGTTCGTTTTATCCACTTTGTGCTCTAACGCGACCACAAACTTTGTTAAGTTAGTTGACCCAGTGACAGCTTTTTTGTGGATGGGCGCCGCAGAAAGGAAGGTGGTTAAAGTTCTAACAAGCAATCCAAGTACACAAAAACACATACACACGCGCATTAAGCTTGCTGGCGCCACAAAGTATGCTACTTTGACAGCATGCCATGTGGTGCTTTATCATCTTAAATACATAAACCAACGCCCAACACTAACCCACACCCGAAATGCATGCATACACACGTATATACACACAGTTTAGTAGGTGATTGGCAAGGGGCTTGATTAGGGATATTTTGCATGCGCTTTGACGTTCTTTTTGTTGATTGGTTGTTCTTTGGCTTTAACATGCATGCTTGAACTTGTTTGAATTTCTTTAAGAAAAAAATTAGAAGTTCCATTAAATGGCAGAAGGAATGCAACAAAAAATATAATACAATTTAAAAGAAAAAACTTGCTATATGCAACAAGCAACTGTAGCAACAACAGCTCCCCCAATCAAGCTTACTTGTTGAGTGTTGCCACCCTTTTTAAGTGCGCACTTTCATTGCCGTAAACAGTTTCCAGTCGTTTACGCAAGTCGCCTTCTCTGCAATCTTCCCACTCTTCCTCTTATTCGCTGTCACCCTAAAATGAGTTTCAATAAAGTCAGTAGCGTTAAATAACTTGTAACCAACTTAATTCAAGTCAACTGAGTGCGTAAAGTGAGTGAGCGCACTTGCATGTGGCATGTGCGGCATGTGAAGCCTGACATTCCCAGCTGCATTTAGTACTTTTTACTTGCTCATACGCATTTCCCACTCTAGTTGCATATGCTTGCGTCATTGGTGTTGGCGTCAATGTAACCAAGCTTATGAGCGCTCATTAAATGCTACTTGTAGCTGGTTTGCTAGCTACTGCTAAGACCACAGCCCGACCTTACACACACATACACACACACACACACACACACACACACACACACACACAAACACATGTGTGAGTATATACGAGTACACTTTGGGGTTAATAGACTTGCCTCTGAATTAATAAGAATATCCCTCATTGTATACCCGCCAACAACAACAATAACTTTCAACAATTTTCATTCGCCTCATGATTTCACTTGCTTCTTATAACGCCCCCCACAATTTAGCACATGTACTTTGTAAGAGAAGCAAAAAAAAAAAACATTTTCATACCCATACTTTACACCCTTTTGTTATTTACGCAGCCACTTGAATAGAAAAATCACATTTTTTTATATTACTTAAGAAAAAAAAAATGAAAAGTCTCTTGGTCGTAAGCCATTGTAGCAGGCGCCTTTCGGCAGCACTTACACATATTTACCCCTACTCAAACTCACGCAACCAGAACAACTACGTTCATTTGTGGGTCCTTGCCACAGGCACGTATTCACACACTAACACACACAACGAGTAGTAAACAACGCACAAACTAGGAAAGTGTGGGCTTGACTCACACCTCGTCTATTGTAAATAATATTTAAGTGTTGCCCAACAGAACAACCAAACCCATTAGAATTCAGCAACCACGATAAAGCGACCCACCATTGCTACCAACCTCATCAACTTGCACTAGTTTCACGCTTATTCTTGTTGCTTTTCGTTGTACTCAGTCGCACTTTTATTCGCCCCAATTCATTTTGCAGCATATGGCAACCCTTTACACTGACTGCAATTGCTCATTTTGCGTTGTTCACTCGTTATTTTATTTATTATACACAGTTGCATTTGTTCCCAATAGGGTCCTACCCTACGGTGATCTCGATGCGGTGCGGTGTTGAGCGTGATTACTGAAATTAATAGCACAGGAAAGAAATGCAGAAATAACCTTATGAACAATACATTAAATGAATGTTTCTTTCTCGTTGTTGCCATATACCTTAAACGGGTATTTTAAATGAGTGTACACATATTCAGGGGATAAGTTAGGGATCTTGTTTACTTTCTTACTGGTTTCTATTGTCGCATGTCAGTGACATACTTTTGAATGTTTTATGTACTTGAGTGTTTAGTTATTTATGCAGTTTTTTGGCCTCTTTCTTCGTTTAAAACTGGTTATGACTTAGGGGTAGAATAGGGATGTCATAGCTTAGAGGGCTGTGCTTTATTAGTTTCAGGGTTCTTGCGACCCTTTTTTTATATGTACATATATAATTGCTCATTTGTGTCATGCAAAACTTTTTCAATTGCTAATTAAGTTTAGAGAGAGACAAGTAGTTGTGATGATAGCACTAGTTAAGTTGAAGTAGTTAATTTAAGATGTTGATGAAGCTAACTTGAGGTTACGTGAAGTCATTTTTTTAGGGTTTTTTGTATTAAGGCATTTATTAAGGCATTAACTTATTTCTAAGTAAACATGTAGTAGATTTTTATTAAGTTATGTTGGGCTTTATTAGACTTAAACGAATTTTCTTTACTTTGCTTGTTAGTTATACCTGGAAGCATTGGTACGAGGTGTGTTCAAAAAATAAGTTGACTTTATATTTCTCGACAAATATTTAGTTATTCATCAATATCTATTTTGTCCCCTTCAAAGAGTTCTCTTCAGATATAATACACTTGTTCCAGCGCTTTTCCAACCCTCCAAGCAGTTCTGATATATTCTTCTTGGTATGAGTTTTAGGTCTTCTAGTGATGCGATATTTATTTCATCAATTGTGGCAAACATTCGTACTTTCAAGGTTATTTTTAATTTTGGGAACAGGAAAAAGTCACAGGGTGTCAAGCCCGGTGAATACATAATTTTGGCATAATTGAGGCATAATTTTGGTTTTGCTTTTGCTCTGAAAATCACGAATCCTTGATCAATTTTTTCGATGGCAAGAAAGCGTTAAAATACAAATACAAATTTATGCTTCTTAAAAATAAACTAAAAATTAAAAATTACTGACAGTGACAATATGTTAGAGACACGTGCACCAACATAACAACAGAAAATATCGAATATCTATTACATGTAGAATAGTAAAAAGTTGCCTTATTTTTTTAACACACCTCGTATTCTTAAATTTTTATTTAACCCTAACCTCAGTATGATTTAATTTCATCTGACGCGATTCCAATTGTCTTTATAAAAGTAGGAAGAAGAGTCTTGTAGACGGAATAGTCAATAATATCGTCTCAGGAAGTCAAAAAAAAAAACATTGTAAAATATAAACCACCCTTTTACGCCTAAACCATACAAACCATTTAACCTATAAGAAATGTAACCTTCGACAGGTTTTCATTTGCAGATTGTCACAATACACTTTTGAATAAACTTAGTTAGGTGTTGTGGGTGTAAAAATAGTTAAAAGTTGTCATACGCTTCGCATGACGCACGCTTGAATTTTGTTAAATTACCTAAACGCATGTGGTTACTAAGTGACATAGTAATAATAATAATTGAATAATTGAATAGTAATTGAACACTAGAAATTATAAATCGGAATGAGACATCATCGGGCTGATTAAATAAACTAAAAATCCTCTAAATTCAATTCAATGTAAACTATTGTGTAAATTGTTGTAAGGGTAGAGGTGCATAAGGGTAGAGGTTCTAAATTAATAATCATGCTCTACACTTTGGTTGAAATTATATTTACCAACTTTTCAGAGCACTTATTCGATATTACCTCACTTTTACAAGAACTCAAGAGAACTTTGGAGAACTTGTCCGATTGGCTTTATAGGGCACTACCGAGGCAGAAATGTCTAATCTACTATTTTGTGTGCCTTAATTTAAAAGGACGATTGTAAACTTATCACAAAATATTATAGAAATTCAAAGTATGCCCAATTTTAAACAAGTTCTCAGCACAAACGAGTGTTTACCAAACTAATAATTATCGAATTGTAACAGCTGCAGTTAACTTATGCATGCATTCGATTGAAACAAGTTTTATTTGGTAAATCGGCCATTCAAGCCATTGAAGCCAAATCAACAGACTATAAAATTGCCAAAAAATCAAAAATTATGATTCAATACATTCAGATAAACATTATTTTGTTTTGTGTATATTGTATAAATATATATTTCTTTTAAGCCGCAAAATAATAATTATGCGCTATCAGAGAATTTCCGCTGTTTGACAAAATCCAATCGAGAACAAATAAATGGTGTACTGAAACGAATTTCATGCAAGGCTGCCTACAAAAGCACCAGAACTCGAACTCGAATTCCAAGCCAGGCATGGGATCAAAAAACCAGGCAGCCGATTGGCCTGCCAGGCTAACACGCTGATTTGGTTTGATTTGGCTCGGTTTGGTTTTGTTTGCACGCTCAACAACGTTTGGAAAAATAGCCGGAAGTTTTATTAAAACACGAAACTGTTTTGAGTGAAAAAACCCCCTCGCAATGCCATCGCTGTTGATGATCAATGATGGTCAATGCGTAGCTTCGCTTTGCAATACAACCAATACAACGCGACACAACGAACGAAAATCCACCAAAGCAAATGCTGACAACGAAAATGAAAATGTTAATTGACGTAGCCAACAACAAACCAAGTCAAACTCAACTGAACCATGCTGAAGAGAACCTGAGGCCATCATAGAAGAACCAGCCAATCTACGGTGAAATGTAATGGGTCTGAGTTTGAAGTCGTTGACGTTGTCGTTGGTCAGCGCGCAAATAGATGAAAATAAATTTTATGCGCACAGCAAAAAAGCCAATGAACGATTGAGGGAGCAAATGAACGAACTATGGAACCATCAAATGACGGCACCAACAAACGAAGAACGAACGCATCGAAACGCTCGTTTGGTCAATCGAGTGTAGTCGGGAGTATAGTGTTTAAGCAGTGAATAGTGGTAGCTCCCTGCTTGCACACAACACGGCGACCATTCATGTGGCAACTCGAAGTGAGTTGATGTTGGTCATTCACCGGTCATTTTGTTGGGTTCAACGGTTGCCACTGCGACGACAAAGTTTTAGTATGACAAAGACAACGATGGTAATGGTGATAAATGGGAATTGTGTGTGATTGTGTGTGTGTGTGTGTGTCGGTGTGTGGGTGTGTCATACGGCGCGTGGGGTGTTTGAAATAGGAGTTTATGGTAAATGAGAGAGACAAGTTTTCTTTCCTCGACATTCGTTCATCATTAGTTGTATATAAGTTTTTGTCGAAGAATTATAAACTCAACTTAATTAGCGGAAAAAATGAATGAAAACACACACTAATTGAGGAACTTTGGCTTCTTTTTAACGAGTACATTTACTGCTTACTTTCTTGTAGTTATTTCAACAAATTTTTCAGACTGATCGCTTATGCAATGGTCTTAATATGCACTGCAACTCGGTAATCAGTAAAACATTTCTTACACGGAAAACGTTTTGTCTTTATTTATTTCCAGTATATTTATTTCCTACATACGAAAACAGTTATTTGAAAGACGTTTTTTGGAAAATTTTGTATGTCTAAAGTTAGAAGACCTCCAATTTGGGTTTGCACATTTTAATTATATTACACATTTTTAGAACGCCTTCACTTGGTTGTTAATAATTTAGATGTTTACTTAGATATGTTCTGTACATTATAAATCCTACGAATGTTCTGCAGTTTACATCTTAAAACAAACTACTTCAAACTTTATCAAGTAATATTCTCACTCAATACAAGGCTAACTCTAAATGGGAAATTGGTTTCATTAATTTGATAATTTTTTTTTTTTTAACCTTTGAACATCAGTAACGGAATTTCCCTTTTAGTGTTAGTTAACATATCTGAAAAGTATTTGTAATTTGAGCTTTGGTGTGAAACGTCTTTGGTTTCGGTAGAGTGAAATTTTCGTCACCGCGTCATCTCATCATCCTTTTTCGTGTAGCATACGAGCGTTGCGCCGAAGTTGTGAAACGAAAACGAAGTCGTTAGTTATGAAAACAATAACAAGTACTTTTAGCTGAGAGCGCAATGGTTTGATTCAAGCAGAGAAAGGAAAACCAAAATTATACTCTGTCAAAACAACAACAACAAGTACATGTATTGTTACTAACAGAGAAATTGTTTGAGCGATTGTTATTATTTTTTTATGCACATATAGTTAGTTACATACATTTAATTACATACTGAATATGTTTCACATCAAAAACTCGTGAGTGCTAAGCACTATGGATTTTTGGATGCTCTCAGAACGGGTACCACGGAGTGGAACAGTCTGTTTTTTGGCTTTAAATGAGGTTGGAGGATTTAATGAAGCTCTTGGCTATACTGGCAAATGTTTATGAAAGACTTAATAAGGAAAAACGTTGGTAGATTTGTGAAACCATAATAACTCCTTTGTAAGTGACGAATTCTATTTCCTTAACATGTATGTCCTTCTACAATTCCCGAAACAGTACTTGATCAGGATATCTCGTTAATTTTTGCTATTGAACTTTTCTGACTGCTTCCAATAAGATCTATAATTTAATCTGCGAAATTTACGAACCGTTTGAAAGGTAACCAATATTAATTATGGTTACCTGCATTAGAGATTTCATGCGCTTTTTGTTATAATGTAATAGTTTTAATGCTTAACTAATAATCTACCCAAGATTTCAATGCAAACTATCAACTTTGAGTCTCAGAAAAAAAATCTTTTAATTTTTAAACTTGTTTTCTAATCACCTTGGTTAACCCATTACCATCGAACCTCCTTTTGAAGCGCAACTACTATTTGAAATTGTAAACTTTCTACTACTAAGTAACAATTGAATTACAGTGAGTAATCGAAATTGTCTTGTAATTGCTAATAATTGATAATAATTAATTTTCTTAAAGTTGGAACTCTTACTTACGTAAGAACTCCCTTAATGCTCACAGGTAAATTTACCTCACTTTCATTCAAGAATTTGTGTCGTTTAACAATTTATTTACGATTTTCCGCAGTTTACATCCCCACGAGCAATTCGCTCTCTTTACCACACACGCTATTCGCTGCTCATTAGCAGTGAGTGCTCTGGCTCTTTCTAGTGACTAGTGTTCTGCTTTGATAATCGCTAAGTTTGGTTGCTGTTAACGCCGCAGCATGTCATTTGCATAATAGATCTAATTACTGACAAATATCACTTTAATGAACAGCTAAACGCATCAATCAAAATGCTTGTTCGTGATGAGGGGAGTGGCGCGCTTATGTGTCCGTTACAATAACCCAGTACTAAGGCCAATTTGAAGTACATAATAAGTTTATCAAAGCGTTGTAAAGCTCATTATTAACAATTATGCATGCATATACTGACAAACAGACAGTTACACACTCACACAAACAGAACCATAAATGACCACAAAGTGATTCGTTCGTGTGTGATTGCTTCTTTGCATTTGGTTGCCAATGAATGAATTGTGGAATGCATTCAAAAAATTCAATTGAATAAACAACTGGAAAGGTACAGCTAAATAAAAATATATTTAAAAAAAAGGAAAATAAGAAGAAGAAAGTTAAATTTAAAATGGGCGTGTTTTGGGTATTATGCAGAACTAAATGGGTGAAAACCGTTGAGCCATGTTTGTTTGGCTTGTTTAGGTATGCATTAGCATCCAATGTCGACGTAGCTGTTGCAGCTGCCAGCGTTCGACTGTGTGTATGTATATGTGTATGTGTCTATGCGCACTGTATGGAGGGGTTAACATGTGCAACTGTCATTTCAAGTGACAAAAACAAAAATGCATAGTAAATAGAAGAAGAAGAAGAAGAAAAAAACAGCAACAAGCACTGAGCAAAATTTGTCCAAGAAGAGAAAGGCAGCGATTTTCTGTTATTTTTTATGTTTTGGCCGGCATTGTTTGGGTTTACATAACAACAGCACCCAGGAACAAGTATTGAGCATTCATTGTCACTGCCATTGTTGTTATTGTTGCAACAGTTGCAAGTTGAAACAATTGTTGTTATTTGTGTTGTTGTTATTGTCGACACTGTTGCCAATGACAATGGCCGCCTATTTGCATAGAAATTTGCAAAGCTAACATTGCGCCCGAAGGTGAAAACTAGAAATACAACATGCGAGCCAACCTAACACAGTCGAATACATCACGATACTTGCAGTAAAAAATTGTGGGCGCAATAAGCAAAGTAACCATACGAAGTACTCAAAACAAAGAACTCAGTAATACGAAAAGTATGACTTCAAGTCAGCAAGAACCACGGAATGAAGTGCATTGGAAACAATTACGTCATTAATGATACAGATTGACTTATATACAGATTTATGTAGTAACTTATGCGAAAAAATTAAGCATATTGGAATGTATAAAATTACACCAATCGAGGCATTTCAAAAGGTTTGTTCACTAATCTATTTACTGAAATCCTGTAGGTGTGAAAGTAGGCAAATTATGGTCACTTCATATTGCGACATATCATTGTATCCATTTCTTATAGCCCCTTTTTATGCAATAAGTTTGAGTTATACCTCAAAGTTTTTAAAGCTTGTTTGTATGAATCTACAGTAGAATTTGTTTGATACGTCGAATAAGGAAAATATTTATCTAGACTAATATTATAAAGAAGTAATGTTTGTTTGGATGTTAGAGGTAATCCCCGATCATCCGATTTTAGAAATTTTTTCACAAGTAGAATGCTACGTAGTACTGAGTGTCATGGGCCTTTTTAAAGTAAAATTGTTTTTTTCTGAGGATTAAATTTTTGCAAAACCACTGCACGAACAAAAATACGAAGATGCGTACGTTTTTTAAATAAATTTTTAATAAAATGAAATTTGGAGCCCTACTTAAACTAAACTAAATGCTTTAAATATGAAAAAATATTTCATCTTCAGATCCTTAGTTTTTACTAAGTACTATTTGTAACACAACAGGTAGTATTTAATGTAAAAAACTACCTGATATAGCTTAACTTGGCCAAAACATACTTTTATTCCGATAAAAGGATCCCGTGGGATAATTTTCAATGTTGGTCCATAGCTGGGCGAGCGAAGTTGCGGGCGGAATCTAGTCTATATAACAATATCAACACATTTTTTGAAATCAACCTGACGCTATCATAGACACTACGTGTTAACATGAAACATACATGAATGGAAAGCTGTAGTGGTGTAGATAAGCACAAAATAGTTTAATTGTTAAAAAGTTCTACATAAATACTTTAAAAAAAAAAACTAAAAACAAGTTAAATTTAAACAACAAAATACAGGAGCTGGCAATATAACAGCGGTAAAATACAAGAAAACGCGCGAAATCTCAGAAATAAATTCACCAATGAGATCTCTGTGGTCGAATTTCGACGTAAACTTCGGCAAGCCTAAGGTGCCACCATACTATGATCATGACGAAATACATTTTTCCGAAACTGTCAAAAACAGCTCATATGGAGATTATACAGTTCAGAAAAGCTAGGGAAATGGGCGCTAAAAAACTTTAGTACAAATTTGAATTTGTGGTGTGTGTGTGTGACGTACCCCTTCTTGTAGTCAGATCCCGCCGGTGATCTCTTATGGTAAAATATTTCAGCTGATCTGTAAGCGACTAGTTTGCAAATATACAGACGGATAAACAGTTCCAAAAGCTATCACTCAAATTACGTAATTTGCTTTTACCTCAAAGTTTGACATGATTTATTGAAATCTGCCTTCAATATATACCTGTGGTGTTAAATTGTCTAGTGAAAAAAAAGTCAATTCATTACAGAATAAATTTTGTATTCAATGAAAAAAATTTATTTTAGGGCACAATTATCTCTGAGGCTAAGTTTCGATACAATCAAAACTCAATCACAAAGAGGTGCTCAACGAAAAATGGGCTGTATTGCAGTTAATTGCTCAAGAGCTCGATTGCTTTTAAAAGGCCTACAACAACTTCACTTAATGACTTATTTTTTTTTGTTGGTTAGGATTTGTATGGCAATAATAAATATTGTATAATAAGTGTGGTAGTCTCTTCACTTCTTCTACTTGTAACCACAATTTAGTAGAGGCCAAACAAGAACTGTTGTAAGCCAAAGAAATAACATAATAATAAATAAAACCATTACTCAGGTTTGCTCACTATTCACAAAATACAAATAACAAACCAATTTGGTTGAAGGATAAATAACATTAGCGTTCTGAAGAGCTAAGATTAAGAGTCCATCAACAATGACAACATCATTACGTAGAACCATATTTCAATAACCCATCGATACGCTCCGCCATTCGCAACGAAGAAGCAACCAAATATTTATCAAATAATTTTAAGGTTGACTGAAGTACATTTTGCAAGCGCAAGACAAAATCGGTGGAGAATATAAATCATAAATTTGTGTAAGCTGCTTTCAAAATACACTTTGCCATATTTTACAATTCGAGAAGTAGACACGGCGAAACGCAAAAGAAAAATACTCAATAAAATAAAGTACAATAAATAAGACGAAGGAGAGCATACTGTGCTTCGATTTCTTTCGGTTGTACTCACCTTCACGCATATTCTCGTACGGATCGTCAACATGGGAATCCTTGTAGATGACTGAATGAAAATCGAGACCAACATTTTTATGTTCGTCGCCATCATCCTCTTCATTCTTGTCGTGCTTATCACTTTCGTCCTGCTTCTTAGTTCCTGCTACTGACGCAGCTGTTGTCGACGTTATGAGTGTGGAAGATGGTTCGTCTGACGACGTTGTTGATATCGTTCTTGTTGACTCGTTGGTGGTGGTAGTGTTATTAAAAGTATTTGTCGACGTCGTCATTGTTGTAATAACAAAATTTTTATTAGTATTATTATTATCAGGGCGTTGTTGTTTTTGTCCCTGCTCCTGCTGCTGCTGATTACTATCGTCGGCAGCTCTTGAACGCAATGCCATTGTCTTTGGCAAAGCATAACGATTTGTATCTGACGATGTTGTCGTCCTTCGTCTCGTTTTCCCAGTAGCAGTTGTAGTCGCCGACGGGAACGTAGACGTACGATTTATGGGAAAATAATGTTTGGCATTTTCAACATAATAGGCATCACGCTCCGTTATGATTTTACCTTCGAATACCCCATTGCGTATGGAACCAAAAACATAACTATTTCGATCCCCTATCACTTCGCCCTCGTAGATGTGGTCTGTGGTGACATCGATGGGACCAGTGCTATCGTAAAACTAAACAAGAAGTATTTAGGAGACATTATTATTAAAATATTAATATAGACCAATAGGAAAATAGTGTTTGGTTGTAGGTTACTCACCTCTAACTTATCGCTAAATGTATTTAAATCACGTTTTAATCTAAGATGGAAGTCTCTTCCATGCGCTGCAAACTTTAAATATACATAATGATCTTTGGTCACTGATCGTTTTGCCCTATTGTGACTAGCTCTAATCTGCTCTCGATCATAGTTGAGTGTTTCATAGTGGGATATGTATTCGTTGAGGCGATTGTGACCTGAAATTAAAAAAAGAAATTTTCAAATTAGAAGAGGTTAATAATTATTGTAGAAAAAAATTTTTATTAATTTTATACCAGACTTTTTATTCTGGAAGTAATGAATAGAATTATATAATTTTGTCCTAAACCCATGCATGCGCTAAAGAGGTCCCATTAACCATACAAATTGCTCATCAGATCAACGAGATGCAGTCATCTATCTCTATCTCTGTGTAGGTAGACTAACCCAATGACATAGCCGAAACTAGCGTTTGTGTATTACATATACTCGTATTATAGTTCTCAAGAACCCTACTGAACTTTATTGTTTGAAGATCAAAGTGTCATGTATGAGGAGTTGTGAGTTTATTTAGAGGCAAGTATTTTTTACCGGTCATTAACTTAACGCTAATCATTACGAACGGGGTTGAACTGTAGGAATTGAGGCACAGCAGCATCTATGGGACCTCTAGATTACTTTATATGCATACGCTCTAACCTTTACAATACCTGACTAAAATAACCTTTTCAAGCAACGCACTAAACAGTCGCAAAAGTGCTGATCGACGAGCACAGAAGGGTCTCTCTTAAAGAGTGGCAGGTGCCCTTTTATCTCAAGGACTCACATTTCATCTACTCCTCATCTAGCTATATATGTCATCCCCACTGGGGCCCTTCTTGATTTAGATTGATGCTAAATCATATGCTTTGCTGATTTTTCTCTTAGCAAAATATATTAATACATTCAACCAATATCATTTGTAGAGTGCTTGTACAAAGAGTAGTAGAGTAGAGTAGAAAGTAGCTCTCTCCGTAACTCTATTAATATATAATAATCTACTAATGCAAAAATAATATATTTATATATATAAAAGAAGGCGACTTATTTAAAATTCGCGGCTAATATGAAAAAAGCATAAAATTGTTTTTCTTTTATTTTTAGATAAGTGGTTATGTACTTGTAAAATCTGAAGCGGCGAAAGCATTGAAAATATGCCGAGAGTTGGGAAAAACGTTAGCAAAACTGTATAGCATCAAGTGAAGATTACTTTGAAGGCGATGAAACTGATTTGTAAGAATAATAATAAGAATTCACCTCAGTTTTTTGACATATTCTCTATATAAAAATATTTTCTGAAGTCTGTACTTAAGCCTTCATCAATTCGTCAATTTATGCAATAAAGAACTATAAAACTTATCGAATATTCTTTCCAATTGGGTTATCTGACTATCTTCTCTACCCACTTATTCAAATGATTTTCATTAACAAACCCCTTTCGCACTTAGTTACACTGACGCAACCTTTTAACATCTATTAAGCTTATCGCATTTGCTCGAATGCACACTGCAATCTTAATTAAAGTCTCCAATATACTCGACGATATGCTACCGCCACCCATTTAAAAACAGTAATCTAGCTTATCCGGTCAATACAGCAAAAATTAAACTGAAGCACCATCAAAAAAGATATATCACTTAACTACTAAGCAAGCCGTATGGCAAGACGAGGCCAACTGGCAATCAAAAGCAACAATGTAGAAATCTCTTTAAAAATCAGCTTGAAGTATGGCAAGGATATATATACACACACACATTCACCGAGTAAGTAAGCGGAGGCGAGTGAGTTGGTAATACACGAAGAGATAGCAAACTAAAGCCTATCAATCAAAAAGAGTGCCACATACGATTACTGAAACGTTGTCGATGACTACGATGACTACGTCGACGATGGCCAACACTGGAAGCGAATAATTGAAGCGAGGCGTTGCATGTGAGTAAGCTGAGGCAAAGCTTAAAGTATGCAACTTGAGCCAGTTTTTTTCTTCTTGTTTGTTTTGTTTTTACTTTCTTTTTAACCGTTGCAAGTAAATTGAATCATCATAGTACAGCACAAACACGATAGGTGGCGATTGGGAACGAGTAAATCAGACAAGGACGTACAGTACAGGACAACCATATATACAAAAAAGAAAAAAAATCTGACAAGGCTAAAGGCGTGTGAGTGATTACGTGCATGTGTAAGTGGCTGTGTGTATGTGTGTGTGGATTGGCTTTGCGACTGTAAACTGGCACAGAGCTGAACTGTGGTCAAGTCCTCGAATTGTGCCAGCATATTAAACGCTCGTTTGTACAACAAGCACAAACGATCGATCGATGAATGCTTGGATGGATGACGACGGACAACGACGGACAACGACGATGTAACAAAAAAAAATTAAGAGAATTGAAATCGAACTGAAAAGAGCAAAACAAAATCTGTAATAAATACAAAAAGCGACTAAATGAAAATGGCAAAAAAAAAAAATTTGGGTTAATGGCATAGAATGGAATAGCATATAAGCGAGTCGGCTTGTTTTTCCGTTAAGACCAGGCCAATGCGTGCGAGTGTTGCTCTTTACGCGTCTTATCCCCACATCAAGTTACATGCATGTGAAGGCCGAGTGTGCGCCATTATTCAATCAACTTTGAGTAGATGTCTGCCATATCTTGACAACACATGTGCCGCGTTTTGCTGCTATTTCCACTTGCACGCCACCACTCACACAGCTAGCACTACATCGTCGTCATAGGCTTCAAGCGAGCGCCACTTGTTTGACCAATTTTTCGCAGTTTTCCTAGCCTGCATATTTTCCCCATTAAGACAACTTTTGGTTTTCAATAATTTTTGTTGCTAAGCTCAACATCGCTTAGAGCAGAGAGTTGAACGACGGAGAAAAACCGGCCAAACATGTCCGAAAACACAAAAAGACTAAAGCGCTAAGAAAAGAAAAGAAAAGTTGTTGATGTGCAGCAAGAAAAAATGGAGAAAAACAGTGGTAATGCAAGAAAACTCGGCCAATCGATTTTTTAGCAATTTTCCTAAATATTGCAGCGGAAATAGTTTTGCTTTGCAGTTTTTTGCGTCAAAGAGAAGCGAAAGTAGTAAGTGAAATTTTTAAGCAAGAAGAGCATTATATATATATTTTTTTTTGTGGTGTTATTATTAAACATAACATTGTATTTAAGTGTGAATTATAGTAACACATTTTTTTTCCTGTATTTAATACTCAAGAAAGTGGGCAATAACAACCCTTTTCAATATGGTAACCCTAAAAAGCTTACGTTATTTACAACTTGGATCACAAAATAGAATGCCGTTAGTTTAAAACAATTCATAAGATTCTATAAAATTGCATGAGAACTCGGTGTGTAAGCATCAAGGAACTTTATATATATATATATATAAATCGCTATAATTTAAATGTGCCCACCCCAAGGCCATCTACCCGGTCCAAATAAAGCTCAAAAGACTTCGAAACGAACCAAAGGTAAACATTTTAGCTTGATAGCGTTGCTTAAAAACGCACAAACGTTTTATATATAATATATAGATAGAAATATTAGATTCATAATCTTTATTTTAATAAATAATATATAAGTATTATTTAAATGATAATCTTTTATTTAAATATATACACCCATATTTCATTTCTACTTTGAGGAGGAGCAAATGCAGCATACTTAAATTCTCCATGATCCCTTAAGGCATAATTTTCAAAGCGATGACAGAAATGCCAGATGATAGCCTAAGCATCCCTGTTAGTGATACTCGTAGCCTCATCCACAAATCTAAATTTTAAGTTCAGGTACCTGCAATACAATTGGATTCTGCATAATTCTGCGACAGCAAAGCAGCAATCTTTATTATTAAGTCTCTTTCATGTTTGTAAATAAAAAGTTGGTTCCAAAAGAAGCATTTATTGGATTATTGCATAGTATGTTCCCCGGGCTAGCAGTGCATTTCATAGGATAGCTTTTAGGTAAGCTTTTTCTGAATGCAACTGCGATATAAAAGATCTTTTAATGCAACACACCTTGAGTCCACGCAGAGGATTACAAACATGGAGCTTGGCTATACTGGGTTTCGAACCCTCGACATTTGGTGTGCGCACAACCCAAACCAGTACGAGATATCAAACAAGTGTCGCCTTCGTTTTCAATGCCATGTTCAATTCTGATGTGATGCATTAATGGATATCTACATATGAAAAGGCCAAGACATTTTCTTTACGCCTAAACCATATTAACGATTTTGATAAAAAATTTACCATTCGACAGGTTTTTATTTGAAGATGTGCACAATATACTTTTTAATCAAATTAGTTAGGTATTAGTTAAAAGTTGTCACAAAAACAAGTACAAGAAATTACAATCATACACATGACCCAATCATGAGATTGGGTCATGTGTTCTAAAACGATCTCATAATATTGTTTTATCGTTTTAAACAAATGTTAGTCAACTGTTTCATATTGTCGCTATAGTGGTTGAATTTCAACCTCTGGGAATTTCAACCTCTTGTTTTATTATAATAAGGAATATGTGAATGTGGATAAATTATTTGTAGTCCTTTTCTTGAAAGACAGTGGAAAAGTACTTCTAAATACATGCACATCTGGGCTTATGTACTTCCTGATTCTACTTGAAATGCTTCTGGATGAGTTTGGCAGTAAATCAAAATTTTGGTAATTTGGGATTGCAATAAAATAATATTTTCTTTCATCAACAAATTATCTTCATTACTGAAGTTCTCTATTATTTTGGTTATTCCGACACAACCATGATAACTTTATTTTTGATTCAATGGCCAATGGTTGAAGTCTCAACATTTTGAAGTTTAAGTTTCGCTTCCGTTACAACCGACAGAAAATATTTCATTGCCACTCCGAATTAGCCCATTTAAATACCACAACGCAAAACGCTTTGCAGCCACAAGAAAGTAAATTTTACACTTAAATTCTTTGCCAAACAATATTTTACAAATACTCGTAATCGCACTGTGAGCACGGCACCAAGTAAGCAAGCAATTCACTTCAAGCTGCTGCAAGCTGCCACATTTGCTGACAGCATTTCAAATTGAGCTCATTCACCCACATCTTGGTGTGGTAGGCAGTCAGTCAGCCAGCCAGTGTGTGCACAGTTTAATTATCCTTTCGCAAATTCTACTGTACTACTGCGGCTCAGTTTTCACCCACCAAACTCAACCTTCACCCTTTGAACTATG
The DNA here is from genome assembly GCA_035041755.1 of Cacoxenus indagator. NCBI lineage: Eukaryota > Metazoa > Arthropoda > Insecta > Diptera > Drosophilidae > Cacoxenus > Cacoxenus indagator. The sequence goes on along the minus strand of JAWNKX010000218.1, from coordinate 1,929,493 downwards.
AGCTAAGGAGAAGAATACACACATTTAATTTTTCGAGGCACACAGAGACGCATCAATTTCATCTTTTGCGTTTTTTATCAACAGCTCCTACTTTACTGGCAAAGCTTTTCCCTCCTCCTAGGCGGCGAAGATTTCTGTGTCGGTTGTATTGTGTTGCTTTTTCTGCTACGGCGTATTTTCATTATTTAAGCATTTTAAGTAATTAAAATACTCATTTCCTACGTAATCCAAGATACTCAGTTCGGCTCGCCTCGCCTCGATTACGTTCTGCTCTGCTTGAATCGGGTGTCTGCCACTCATCCTTTGCTTTTGTCTCTACCTCAGCCTCTGTTTCTGTTCAGTCTCTGTAGTCTCGTCTCTATGTTTGCTTTTGCTTTTGTGGTTTACGTAGTTATTTCGTCTTTAATTTTCATTTTACTATAGATTTTGTGGTTCTTTTTGAGTGCAATTAACCTTCTTTTGTGACCACCTCCACTTTCAAACCTTTAGTTCCACCCAGTTCTCCACGCATCAGACATCCACTCGTCATTGTCAGCTATGTGTGGTCCTTTTGAGTTCAGCATTTTAGTTCAAGGACTCTCAATGTATGTGCAAAATTTGTTTGTCGAGTGAATTTCATTGTTGGGTTTGCCGCTTAGTGATAAATCTTCCATGATTGTTGTGTGTACAGAGATAATAGTGCTCGTCCTCCTCATCTTTGCTCGTCATCGTCATTTGTGCAATGTATGTAATGACTGCCAGAGAAATTAACACTTCTAGTGGTATTTTAGCGTTATTTAATAGGTACTAGATTCAAAATCAGATAAAGCACACAACAGATGAACAACAAGCTTTGAATGTACTTAGATAGGGTGTACGCAATAGAAGATTTTCTATGCGTTTGATGACGCAGTTCACTTATGATAATGAGTAAAAATGAGCAGCCGAGTATGCGTAAGGACAACTTTACGATCAAGATGATTCTTTGGGTTCAATCACAATAAAAGAATGGAGGATGTTTAGAACAAATAGGATGAATAAGGTTAGGTTAAAATAGGAGTTATTAAAGTATGTAGATCTCTTACAAAGTTGGCGCTCAGCTAACAGAGTTTGGACAGTGGCACATCAGGTGCTATTCAACAACCATACTCCTCCAATAAGAAACCCTCGTAGCCTCAGGCATCCATCATGCTAGTCTGTCCATTAGGCAATGCTCTGTGAGGACCGCTGTCAGCTTGTGTACAGTACTCATCTGCATCGACATGACGAGTCGAAGACGCGTCGTTAACAGATTTCCGACAACAAATATAGTGTAACCAAGATCTCAATTTAGCTTTGTGTACTAGTCATATATCACAAAATTGAGTTCTTGAGTATGATGCTTAACTTAAAAATTAACTTTTCACTCGAGATCAAAATCGTTCTGAGCTGGATATTAGCGGTGCTTTACGAACGACACTTACAGATACATTAAAAATGCTGCTAAGTCCCCACTGATGGAGAAAGCAACTGGAAGCTAGAAACTGAAGCCTGAGGCAGCAGTTTGATGAAGAAAAAGAAAGAGTTGGTCTAGAGAGCAACTTCGATTTGGAGACACTTTCTAGAATATGCCCAATTTATGGCATGTTATGGGCCATTGTGTACCTAAGTTCAGTTTTTTAAAGGCTACTAATAGCTGTAAGCTATCATTTCTTCTAGGATATGCTTATTACTGGCTAAGAAATTGCCTGTAAGTAGATTATACTGAACCACTTTAGTGTGTAATACTTCAAGTTAATATAAGTTCTATGTTGGAAGCGGACAGTTAACTATACGCATAACTCCAACATATTTCAATATCTCAACTTTTAATGCGTGTGACATCCTGATAGGAATTGACCTCAAGGAAAGGAGACGCTGAGTCTATGCTATCTGCTAAACCACTTTTAATGTGTTCTCTTTCCCAATAAATATTCAGCTCAAGATCATGGTTAGTAAGGATGTCAAAATTAAGACTTTTACTAATAGGTGATAGAAAGATAGACAGTGTCATGGTTGAACATCTTAACTTCGGTTTCAAAGTTAGATACATAATAATTCCAATATATATCTTCCTTCATTTTTCCAACTCTTTTCCTTGCCGATAAAAATAAATAAACACAACGAACTTCTACGTCATCCTACAATCCAACATTTCCTTTTTAGGTCTCCTAAGCGCTTAACCCTAATTGTAGTCTTAGAGGCGAGCACTGCCCACCACAAATACCATTTTTTGGAACATAACAGACCACTTGAAATATTTGTACAGACAAACTTTATTTGCTGCAATTACGCCCACACTTGAAAACTACTCAGGCAAAGGGGAAAATGCACATAGAAAGAAATTGCAAGTCATCCGAAAAAAATACACTGAAAAAAATTTCTATGAAAGAAAGCAAAAGCAAAATCACTTCTTAATACTTTTAACGTTTGATTGCATTCAACTAAGCTAGAATTCACAGATGGGTTGGGATGGTATGTGGGCGTAACTGCAGCTGGTTCCAAGCACTTTACTCTTAGCAATAATGTATTTTTCTGCATCTGCATTTGAACAGAGTGTTGCCTGCAGTGAGATTGTGAGGTTGAGAGGTTAAAAGATTGAGGCAATGCGTTGCTGGTGCTGCTCCATCTGAGAGACGAAACCACTCTGTGACACACACCCAGGCAAACACCACATGCCGCGCTTGCCGCATACCATTTGCTGCTGGTGATTTTATGTGTATGAATAAATTCGGAGCACAAACACACACCACACGTTGCAGAATCTCAGTGCTAAAAAACTGGACAGAAGCGAGGAATGGCAAAGGCGAGGCAACTTCAAATGACTCCAATTGAATTGAGCTGACTTGAGGCAAGCAACTGTTCGCTTTGAACGCGGCCCAGTTGAACTGAGTTGAGTTGAAGCGAAGTAGTTCGGCGTAGATTGCTATTAAAATCACAAACATAACTTAAGGGAGGTAAGGTGGAGTAAAAAATGTGCTCCATATTTATTTTGACAGATGGACTGGAAAAATGAAAAGCGTTGCAAGCAAATGCCAAACTACTTTTCGGGCAAGTTTAATGCAATTTTGTGTGCAACTTCGCAGCGTTGCATGGGTAACGAGCTAAAGTTGAAGTAGAGCATCTCCTCGCCAAGCAGCAGGCAAAACTTCAAATTATAACCAGAAAGTTGTGAAATACTTTATTCTTTTTCTTTTTTGTTGTTTGAGTTATGTCAAATTTGCGAACGCGTAAACGACTTGAGCAGCGCAGAATGAAGTGGAAAGCGGACGCACAAAAAGCACCGGCCGTAGTAGAAAAACATCACTATGATGGGCAAGTGAGAAATAGAGAAGAAAACAAAAGAATAAAAATCAAAGAATGTTATAGCCGAAGCATAGCCGAAATTACAACTCTCTTCACTTTTGAAGGACTTCAAATTTACACGCATTGAATGGAAGCTGTAGGATTCAATAGGTTGCAATTCTCAAAGGAAAAGAAACAGCTTTCCATATACGATCCAATTATTCCAGAATATCAAGGTTTAAACGATTTATGTTATTAGTCCATTTTCTATGATCTGTCAAAATTTTATCGCGATATGAAGAACTAAAACTATGTAAAGTTGAATTGAATTTAATAATGGGGTTACGGTAAAGACTCGAGAGAAACAAAAAATCTTTCCTAGTTTTTCTTTATGGGCCTGTGTCTAAATTTTGAGCTGAAAGATAATCTGTCTCTAGGGATACCCCTCCTAGTCTGTAATGAAGCTGTTGAAGTCTCTGCAGGCGAAAAATTGCAGTTTTCAGAAATCCAGTAGGACATATTAAGAATTCATATATTTTACTAGATGTTTTACCCGGCTTTCCACAAAGCAGCAAAGCGTAAACAGCGACCGAAAATGTTGTGCGTGGTTTTGCCTCTCTCTTGGCCAAATCTCAGTGACCATCATATACAAAGGAATGTATATTCTTTTAACGAAGAGAGGAATACTCTTGTGAGTAGTCAATCCAACATAAGAACATTCAAAAAGCTTAGCAAAAACTAAATCCTAAAAAAGATTATTTCTTTTAAAACAAATCAAAAAGTAAGTATGCCTAGTGTCATATGTAATGCAAATATGTTGTCTTAAAAACAATTTTTCAAATCGGCTCAGTATATTTCGCGCAGAAGCGTTACATACAACATCCATTTAATCAATTTTATATAATTGTATAGATAGGGTAGGAAATATATATTTCAGTATGTTTTAGAACTGATAGTTCGACTTTGCATTATCAATTTTTTCATGTCCTTGTTGTGATTTTTTTTTAAATTTATTTTTGTTGTTTTATTACAGCCGACTTGGGTTCTAAAAAAATTTTATGATAAATGCTCTAAGCAAAAACCAAAGTCGATTAGGTTCAGTAAGTTATAAAACCCATGGAAAAAATATAATAGTATTTTCCGTGTTAAGAAAAACAATTTTTTTTTATTATGCTGCAATATAGTTTTGTAATATATTTTGTTATCAAATCTATATTTTTCTTTAATTTTAACATATTTTGTTCAAGCGTGTCAACTCTGCAAAACAAGAATCCCACCAAACTGCAATAAATCACGTTCCATCGCAATCATTTTATCGGCAAGCAAGCAAAGTCCTTCAACTCAGCTTAGCAGGTGTACGGCAGCGGCGGGCATAAAGAGCGATTCTTATTCAAGTGTAGAACGGACAGATGGACGGACAGAAGTGGAAAACTACGTCAAAGCTGTGATTTTCACTTTGTGGTTTAATGATGTGAAGAGTAAAGCAAAGGCAAAGAAGCAAATGGGAATAGTTTTTGCAAGGGAGTATAGTTTATGTAATGTGGTGAAGGGGAAGCATGGTACACTGTTGTGGCAGAATTATGAAAAGCAAAATGATAGAAGAGAAAGAGTAAAAAAGTAGCATAGAAAAATAATGCAGACAATTAAATTGTTAAATTCCTTTTTTATTTGTCAAAACATTATTTTTTTTTATATAATATTTCTTGTTCTGGCGCATATAATTATGGAGGCTTCAAAACAAATTAAAGCATAAAAATTCGTTGTCCAGAAAATTAAAAGAAAATTAATAAAAATTACAGTAAAAAAAAAAGAATTATAAAAATATTACATAAAAATTAATTATTAAATTAGTAAATAATAAGTAATATATAAATAATAGTAAATAATAAAAACAAACAAACGTATTCAGTTAATTTTATTTCGAAGGGAAGAGACCGTCTCTGTTCTATAACTTAATCGAACATAGTACTTTTCTTTGACGAATGGGCCTCGTCATCATTTGTCTTTTCTGCAATAAATAATTTAAAAAAAAAACTAAACTTTCCAGCAGATGAGACCACCGATGCCGTCAGAGCACATTCACACAATAAAAATCCACTCGTGAGTTAAGCTTAAAGAGGTCCAAATCTACATCGCCAATTGTTGATTGCCATTTCGTATTGTATGCCTAAGAACTCCTTAGTTAGTGGTATTTCTTTTCAATGATTTTTTCGGTAACCACGTCTACCAGGACGCATTTCAGCGCCCCATCAGATTGTTAAAATGCATTGAACCAATATCAAACGATTGTTATATAAAATGAAGTAAAACAATAGGAAACGTCTTATGTCTGTTTTATTTAGAATGACTTTCATCCAAAAATATAAAGCGAATTATGGATGAAGAGTGCACTTCTTTCCATTTATTGCGACCACTAAACACGTACGTATGATTCGGTCTGAAAACTACTTGACAGATGGCATGTCTTCAAATAAATATACTAATTTTTCGGCGATTGTAGAAGATCACGCATACTATAGTTTTTCTCCGCCCTTCTGTGAACTCAGAAATGCACCCTCATCACATTTCATCATCTAAAAGCTCAATTTCGATTTTAATGACAAAAACGCAAAAACCTACGCTTTTGCGTACACACTGCTAAACAAGACGTATACGCGATGCAATACGAAAACAGGCCAAGCCAAGATTAACACATAGCTTAACAACAACAACAGTCAAAAACGAGAAGAATTACATGGTCAATACCATTAAGTAAATAACGCAAATTTGCTTTATGCGAAATATTTTTCATTATGTTCGTTAAATAAAATGATGCCAATTTTGACCTCAATTTTTCCCCCTTTTATTTATTTTTAGCTTAAAATCCTTTGCAGCGAATTGAGGTCACTAGTTTGGCACAACCGAAAAGGGCAATTTGTGTAAAAGAATAAAAAATGACTAGAAGACAAAATTTTATAGAAAATAAAATGAGTATAAATTGTTAAAATAAAACGGCGTGAAAAGGGCGCACGGCGTGTGTGCATAGCAGTTAACCCCAGTCGTATACCCCAGGACCTTAACCAATATGGCACAAACCAACGCTACAAATACAGAGTGTCTGCCCTCTCTGAACCAGTGTTAGTTTGCATACAAATTTGTACCGACAAAGGGATGAATGTTAGTGAAGCAGCTAACTTGTGGGCGTTTTGTACCGATTTTCCCTTGTTATTCTTCTCTGTGCTCCTTTTTTCAACTTATACCTTCTCCACTGTGAATAGCCACAGTCAACGTTAGTGTTAAACCGCACACGCAAACAGTGAGAAACAGTAGGAAGGGTTTTTAACTTTCGGCTTAAGTCTCACGTCGAAACAAATGGCCGCAAAGGACTGCCAACGACATCCACACACAGCAATGCCTGACATAATCAGCGACATGCAGACACGCTGCATGATTTGCATGTATGAGTGCCTGAGTGTGTGTGAGGTGTGAGCTTAAATTGAGTTTTTGGCTTCGGCTTGGTTGCTTGTTTTGGAGCTGGCCTTGGGGTTATACGAATAGCTCATTTTACCCGAAAAATGGGAAAAACGTTGCTCATTTTACCCTACTTAACACATCCAGTTAAAAATTCATAAAGGCTTATTGAGTTGATGTTGAGATTTCTTTATTTGATTGAGGTTGTGCTAAAATATTAAAGTTATTTTTTAATTTTTATAATAGACAATAAAGTGAAAAAGGAGAATGAATAATTTGGAAATGAATTGCTTGGAGAGAGAAAGTAGTAAATTAGAGCACGAAAAGGCTTTAAGAAGTAGTATCCAACACTTCCGTATTTTGTGCTACATATTAGGGAAGAATCTGAGCAAATGATGTACAATACAAACTAAACATAATGACAAGAACAAAACTGAACAAATATTAAAAAAGTACTCGACAGTAAAAAAGAAAAATTATAGAGCTATAGAGTTTATCAAAAACAAATAAATAAAATAAAATAAATATTATTACTGTTATATGTAACCGATTACTTCGTTAGTTGATCAAAGACTGCATATGGAGCATGAGTTCCACTAATCGTAAAATCAGATTTTTTTGTTGTTGTCCAAGAATATTGGCATAAGCAAGACTTGATTACATGAAAAATAAATAAATTGCATGGAATTTTTTAAAAAATAACCAACTCCGGAAATAATTAGTTTCGTGAATGCTTCACGGACAAATGTATTTATAAAATTTTTTTTTTTTTGACAGTAGATGCTCAGAAATTAGAACCACTTCGTTTTCCAGTAGTTCGAATTTGTGAAAAGTTCTAATTTCTGGACTTTTTTTATCCATATAAAAAAAGCAAAAGGTGTAGTTGTAATCTATATATAAATACGTCAACACATTTTTTGAAATCAACCTAACACTGTTATAGGCACAACGTATTAACATGAAAATGTCACTAACTAAAAGCTATAGTTGTGAAGATGTGCACAGTATAGTTTTATTGTTAAAAAGTTGTGTCTAAACACGTTAAAAAGGCTTTATTAAGAAGGTGAAATTGCAACAACCAAATACATTGTACATGCAAGTAGTATAACAATTTTTTCTTTTTCTCCTTCTTACAATAACAAAATACAAGAGAGAATGTCAGTAATGAGACTGAGTGGGATAGAGAGTGTGAATAAAGGAGTGTGTGATAGAAAGTGTCAGTAAAGGAGAGTGAGCGTAATAGGTATGTGCGTAACTCTCGTTCGTAATATAACAGCTCTTTGTGAAACAATTTTTTCTCTTTCTTTTTCTTACTTTTTAGCAATATTTTGATGACGATTTTAATGAATTTCAACAAATGTTCTTAACTAAATAACCTCAGCAATAAGTTAGGCAAATCGCTCTCTGTGTGGTCGAACTTCGACCACTGGGCGACAAACTAGTTTATCATTATTACTTCTTATAATAGAACATAATAAGTTTTTCACAAATTTTGTGAACGAATAGAAAATAACTCAAATATTTTGCAGAGCCGTACTCACAGTACTGGAGAAAAATTTTCTGTATTGTAGGATCATAAATAAAATTAATTGAATAACATGAATAATCAATGTCTTATAAAGTGTAATTCGAATGAGAATCTTTTCAACCACTCGCTAAATCAGAAATTATGCTGCTTGAAAATCACGAGGAGCACACAGTATCTGCTACTTCATCAAATGTAACATGAGCCTGAAACTTTTAGTGGGTCTGGGACTATACGAAGAGTTAAATATATTTTTTGTTTTTAGTTAAAATTTATGGGAAAAAATACATTTGAAAACTTGGATGCATAACTTGGTCAGAAGCTAATCGAAATTATAAGAAGTTGCTCCTGGTTGATAAAATTATTTGAAGAATTATCATACTTTAAATTTTTTCATATACAAATTTTTAATCCACATCATTGTCAAGGCACAAACAGTGCTCTTGTTGCTTTTTGAGAGTGACGGCAAAGTTAACTGATATTAATATTCGAAAAAAAAAAGGCCACTGTTATCTTTATGTAGCACATTAATGCTAAACACGCGGTGAAAATATCGATTTACCCAACCTTGAAAAATGTGTGGAAAAAACAAACAAACAAGCAAGAAACACGAAATTTCCCCACAGACACAGCCAGAGGTAGATGATGCTGAGTGTGCACCTTATCCAGTTAAATAAATAAAAGTTTTAAAAAAAAATTGGTTGAAAGGACAAAAAAAAAATACGTTGAAACCTAAAAGTTTTATTTATTTATTCTTTTCCAGCTAACCGCAGCTAAATTAAAGCTTAAATATTTGTGTAAGCTGCAACCTATTTTCGTTGGTTAAGTTGGCTGGCAGTATCTCTCGCTGCGTATTTGAGTGTATGTGTCATATCCTCGTGTGTGTGATATTTGTGTATAACTAAAAATCCTATGTGGCTAAACATATTTTCCGAATGCGTCGGCGTCGACGATTGCCACTTTACTCGCCTTCTTGTCTTTCTTGTCCGCCCACTGACAACCACATCGTATTTCGTAATATTTATGGTATGAAACGTTTGCGAATTCTACACAGTAGCCACAGCTACTTCTGCTGACATGTTGGATAAGACTTGTTTATGGCTGACATTCAGTTCTGCCAGACAACCAACTTGAAAAACAACTCGCCACCACTACACAGGCAATGGAGAGGCAGGCTCCAACAACAGCGACATCAGCAAAAAGTACGTGTTCAATGTTTTTGAACATTATCCTTGTTATGGCTGGCGATGTGCTTGTCGCAGTTGCAGATTAAAATTTAATTTGGAAAAGTTTTCCATTCGTTTTAAAAATCATGAAATCAATTCAGGCTTAACACACACGAGCTTACGTTGCGTATAAACAATTTTCCCGTTGCACATTGGCCCGTTGGCTCACTCATACCACGTATGAGTAATGTGAATAAATGCTTCGTGTACAATTCCGATAAAATATTTTTTTTTTAATTATTTAAAAAAATAATAAAAATAAACAAATTCTCCGAATGAATGCTTTTACAGCAAATGAGGCCAATTGCATATAAACCGCAAACAAAAAAGTTTTCCCTTTTTAGTGGTTATTTTTACACTGTAGCAGTTTAGCTTAACTGTGCAAAATGGTGTGGACTTCTCACCAAAAAAAAAAAAAAGAAAGAAAAAAACACACTAATGAATACTAAGATGTTGTTCATTTAAGAGGGAACATTAAAGAAATCAACAATCTCGCCTATCTCGTCTCTTAAGAAGATTAAATTATGATTAGATTAAATGCGTTACATCCCAACACTGTTTCGGTGGCCATACATTTTAGTGCATATACATATATATCAATATGAGCAGAAATAGCGAAGTCAAACTTATTGCTCTTTTTGGGGGTTTCCTTCCTTGGGATCAACTCATTTCCAGTACAACCCCAACACTCAGCCAAATAAAACAAACACAAACTTACCAAACTCACCGCCGTTCTCCTCGTCTTCTTTGTTTCCGACCAAAATGCAGAACATTTTGCATTCATAAAATGAACTAAATTCATAACAAGAAAATTTTATTTGCTCTTTGCTATAACAGCTTTATACAATTTTGGTTTTATACTATATGTTTTTGTTACTGCAAACCATTGAAGCCAACCGGCAGGCTCGCTGACTTGTTGTTAGCCATAGAGAAAATGCCCAACCGAACTAAGAGAAAAGCGAGGGTAGTGAATGGAAGATGGGCACTAGTAAGATGTTGGCGATACAAACGAAACTAGGTCAGTATAAGTAGCATATGAACATAACTTTGTGCCCATACCCATGTCCTCAACCGCCCCGTTATGCTTCTACTCTTTCTCCATCACAGACATATGGTCGACCATATCACGAGCACAGCCCATCCAAAAAAAACAGTGTTCTGACAGTTGTAGCACAACCGCCCGCGACCGCCACGTCAGCGTGATAATCAGTTGACGGGTTGGATGTGCTCTTGCCGAGCGGGTTTTTGCTTTGTTATGGGCGTGTCCCGCAATCTTTGATGCTGTCAGTTTTTAAGCTCAGCTGAGCTGAGTTGAGTCGAGCGTGTGCTGAAAGTGAAAGCAGCTGACAAAAGTTGTTGCAAGTGGGTGGTAAGGTAGATCGATGGCTTTACCCCATATACGAGGCCAACGGATGTACGCTCGCAATAATGAAATTGCATTTGTTCTTTGTCATCGTCGTTGTCATAAGGAAATAAAAGTTGCATTTGGAGTGAAGTTTTGTCGTTTTTCTTCCTTTTTTGCGAACAGATTTATCTTTAAATGCTTTTCACGCATCATATTGTTTGAATTGGAATGTGAGGGTTTAGCATATAGTTTCTAAGTTTAAATATCCAGAAAATTGTATATTTTAATGGACTTCTCTATTCTACGAAACTACAACCCAGTTTTTGTTCAACTCTTGGCATTTGTTCCAGTTGAAGCAAATTTTGTGAGGTATGTCTTAATGGTACATAACGTGCACCCCAACTGATCTGTAAGGAATATACATCAACGACCCATCAGAAGTAACATTTCAATCGGTTAACATTTCAACATCTTGAAAAGTTTTCTAAAAAAAACAGATGATGTATAGAAACTAACTTTTTGACTGGACTCAAATTTTACGTATAGATTCAAACATGGTTACAAACACTATAAGCAAAAAAAAACTACGGGAAGTGTACTAATAAAACCCACGATATTTCAATATAAAATTAACATTGACACTGAATCTATGTAAATATATGTCAGTCGCTCTCTCTCTCCTTATTTTATTTAAATAGACACTTGGACACTAGAATAACTCTTAAGAGAACCGCGGCTATGTGAATATGAAAAAGACGGACGAAATAGTGAGTCCGGATCACAGTCTCTGATAAGAATGATATTCTTGGTGTCCTAATTCATATCAAATGGTGGTTAGGTACGGAATTTAACTGTCGCCTTATCATTCAAAACACTAAACTTTCGATTTGAGTTAAACTTTTTATTATATCATTTTTCATTGACAGACTTTCGTTTTCGAATTTGACATAATTTTCAAAGGTAAACTGATGCAGGAATATTGATTTCATACAAATAATCCAATGTAATATTTTTTTCCCGTCGACTTTCGCGCTATACTAACGCATCAAACTACACAGGATTACTCGACAGGCTATTATAGAGTTTCCTCGAAAATTTCATCAATATCGGTCCAGCGGTTTCCGCGTATAATGGACATACAGACAGACATACTTCAAATTTTGGGCACCTTTCTGTGCAAGTACTCCTCTTCGACGTTGTTTTTATACAGCCGTATTTAACGATTAACAATTCTTGGCCAGAGAATGTTTTCTGAGACGGTTACAAGACGAACTACGATTGTCGTGTTCGAGCCGTTTCAAATCGTGGAATCTGAAGCTTATTCCAGAGAGGTATATAACTTGTATACTTACAACTAAATGGTGCTCTGTATTAGACTTAGAGGCCTATACATCTTAAATGGGCTGAAATTCTAACTGCTATGCAACGTTAGCTCAACCTGCCACAGAAATGTCAATCAGGCTCCCACCACCTCAACATTTTTATTTTGTTTGAGTGGAAACTGTGAACATTTTTCCTTCTTCTTTAGATAATCGTACCATCTTAAGCTTGTTTTTGTCTCTCTTTTGATTCTCTTCATTCACTTAATTTTAGTTCAACTGCAGCTGTTGAGTTGCTAAGCATTTCCTCAATTATACGAACTTGCTCAACTTCCTTTAGAACCTCAACTAAACTCGACACGACTCAGCTCAAACTTGACACGACTTTCATCATCAAAGTCATAAACACCATGACACTAAGACTTAAGATGTAGAAACAATCGCTTAAAACAAATTAAAAAAAAACATATACAGCTCAAGGCTAGACAAAGTAATCTTCAAATAGAAACATAGCAGCGTCGTGCATATAAAGTTCTGATTAAACTTGGGGCTCTCCACCGCATGATAAAGAACGCTTTGAAGTTTGAAAAGCTGGCGTCGCGAACTAAACCCAAACTAAGCGCACACAGCTACACACCCAGCCACACATAGATATGCGAACGTTTTCATCACTCATACGCAGCATATGTCGCAGACGCGTTGACGCCGCATACACGCCGGTGACGATTTACGTTGCCAAAGCAACAATTTTACATAAACCATGCGACATATGCCACATATATATTTTGTTTGTTTTGGGCAACAGTCACCCATCTCACATCTCACTTCATCAACATTACTACCAGACTCACCATTTGTAATCCTTCTTTCATGCATCATACTCGTATTGCATCCTTTTAACATGTTATATGTCTTTGGCTTTGTTGCAGCGTGTTTATTTTTGTTCAGGGTACTCACATTTTATTTTACTTTTTAAGTTTTGTTGTTGTAATTGTCGGTTTACAGCTCTACCTTTAGGCTAAAGACTTAATACGATTTCAACGCTGCTCAGCCCGCCCGATCCATGCTCCACGCATAGTGCCACTTTCATCTTACTCCAGCACACTTTCACTCCCCACACGCACATGACCTTCTTGAAGCTTCCTGTGCTTAACACATCTAAATGTAATAGTTGCAAAATTATGCAAAGCGCATGAAAAACAAGAAAAAAAGTCGAGTAAGATGAGACGCCTGGATAAAAGTGAGAATTGCAATCACAGAGCTCACACCTTTGGTACTTCCGTTTTATGTGTAGACTGCGGACTTCCGTTTCATACTTGTTTGTGCGTATGCTTGGATGCCAAGTCCACACACACACATACGCACAGAGAGATGCAACAACACGTCTCCATCTTGCTGCTGCTTTCGTTGCTTTTAAGCACGGCGTTTAACAAACAAATTATGCACTACACAGTGGTGCCTGAGTATGTGAAACATTTTCATACCTCTTCCGTCGTACTTTATTATACTTTTTTTTTTATAATTGTCTTCTCCTTTGCTCCCCCACCTGTTTATTTTTTTCACTTATTTATTATATGTATATATTTTTTTATTTTATTTTATGTGTTTTGCCTTTTTTCACATTGACTTTCTTTAGAGTTCTTCAACGCTTAGCTTTCACTCCACTCTTTACCATTTTGTCAGACTACTATTCTTAGCATTTCTCGCCTCGTCGCCTTTCAACAATTTGCATTTAAATGGTCTACAAAGTATTTCCCTCAATTTACTTGAATTCATATTCAAATGCCTTTTTGTGCCGATTTTTCTTTGGATTTTAGTCTTTGAGAATATAAAAAAAAGGAGACTAAAAATTCCTGCTTAGAAATAATCTAAAAAATCAGAAATCAAGCGCAACCAAAGTGGGGGCTTGGAATATAAATCGCAAAGCGTTTTTCGCATTCAAATTCGTATTGCTGTACTGAAGTGCTTTGAATTCGTGCAATCCTTTTAATATTTTTATATTTTTATTTTAGCATATTTTCATTCTATTTCCATTGACTTTGAGCAAAGGAAATGCTCTTTTCACAGTTAAATTCGAAAAGCATTACAAAACAAATGTGTTTTTATTTTTTATTTAATGCTGCAAGGATTTGGTTTTGAAAGGCGTATGATGCAAACCACTCTGATCATTTTACTAATTAACAATATAAAATATACTACAAATAGGCAAACAAGGTTTAACCACAATTCGGATACTCTTCATACATATATAAGAGGGTAGGTTTCTCTGTTCACGGAAAGGCGTGATGTTACTTTAAGCCACTAAACTACTAATTATTGGTACTAGTGTTCGGCCACTGTTTAAAATTCAAACACAATCGCAATAATATTGAATTGTAGTATGTCATTCTACCACATTTGTAAAGGTAATTGTTACCATGTGTATGTAGCGTGTATGTAAAATTGTATTGCAGCTGTATATGTGTGATAACTTTTAACTATTTTTGCCCCAGCTATACCAATTCAATTTTATTATAAAACATATCACTTCAACAATTGAAAACCTGTCGAATGGTATATTTTTCGTCAAAATCGGTTATATAGTTTCGGCATAAAGTGTCGGTAAAGAAAATACCTTGGCCTATTTATACATAGATAACTTGGAGTAGAGTCTAATTAAAAAAAGACACGAAATCATTACAAACTCAACAACATTGGAATATAAATATTTAGGAACAAAGCGTATATTTATGAGTCACCCATGAGTGCAAAACCAAAGCTTATAGCCTGTTAGAGAACAAAGAACTGGCATAATTTGTTGTAGTATCTGATACAACCATTTTTAAAATTATAAATTACCGTGTTTGAATGAATAAAATCATGTCAGCTGTGGTACTAAATATGGTGTAATCAGCAAATATTACCAACAGTAAAGAGTCATGATTACAAATCGTAAAACAAAGCTAGTTATATAACAAGAAATACTTTGTTATTTTCTTTCCCATAACTAGCCATCCCTCTCATATAACACTCATTATTTACTCTAATTTAATTTTATTGTCCAATCACAAATGATGTCTTGTCACACAAATAATTTGCATTTTAATTAAAACAAATAAAAGACACCGGATGGCCAACACCAAACGGCGACTAACGAAACAAAATATTTAACATGCACTAATTGCATATTAAATTCCAAATGAAATTGTATATTTCGAGTCTAACTCAGTCAGCACTCAATAAAATGCAAAAGTTGAGTAATTGTAATAGCAGAAAATTTTACAGAATGCAAGTAAAAGAGAAGTTGAGCAAAATATCATATTTTAATTAAATTCTGGCATTCATAATTTCACTTGATTTGTAACATGTGAGTCTGGCCTTGTCGTCATCGTTGACTTTGCAGTACAAATGTGAAATCCGGCCTAAAGCAAAAATTCATTAAATATTGATTAGAACCGAGAGAACATAACAAAACTTAGGTTGTCTATAGTTATGTTTTTGCCCGAGGGACCCCACACATGTGAAGTGAGATTACAATTGCAAAGCAAATACTCGAAGTGCACAGCCATAGACACAAAGCCAAAAGTACTCATACTCAAAACGAACCCACTCATTGTTAAAGCAACGGCTTTGAAACTGATGCATTTCGACTTAGTGAAGAAATCCGTAGCTCATGTTAATTGCAATTTTAGTCTAGGCATTATTTGTCTCCGTATGCAATTTCAATGTTGCTGAGTCTATTCGAAACGAGTCGAGTTGAGTAATTTTGTTTGTTATGCAATCAGTGCGTATTTGTTTTTGCTTCTTGCATGCATTTCACACATTCACGAATTTCGAAATTCGAAGTTGATTTTGAATCTCACTCTTAGACGTAATCTCACCCGTAGCTGCTTTCTTTATTTGTACTCGTAGTCAGCCTGATTTGCTTGACATATCTACAGCAGTGTCAATTACTTGAATAATGCCATTTGCAATTGAGATGAAATGAAACGCAATGCAAAGCAGAGCTAAGCAATACGACGATGAAAGATATTTTTGAAATTAAAATAGTTTTTCATGTGGAATTCCGTTGCGAAGATGTTTTGTATTTTCGAAGTTGACAAATGTCAGCAACTTTGTTTGGCAAAACTGTTTGCGCCGTAGGACACGATTGTTATTCGAGAGGCATTTGAGTTTACCAAATAAAACTCTGCATATGAAAATATCGCATGATGTGTTGCTGACAGAAAGAAAATTGCTTTGGCAACTTCTGCTTGAGTATAACTAAAATACAAAAAGAGCAGGATGACAAACAAATATTGATAGTCGAGTGAAAAGTCTACCTAATTGACACACCTGTTATACAGGCATCGCTTTTAAGAGATCCCTCTATTAAGAAAACTCTGCTTATCAAATTCTGTTAGGCAGATATCATGCATAAGCAGATACCGCTGTTAGGCAGTTACCTCTGTTAAATTGACAACGCTGTTCGGTAGACGTCCCATTTAGACAGATAATAATGATATGCAGAAAACCATATTAGGCACACCCTCCCATTAGGCAGACAAAACTATTACATCCTTCTTACTATACATAAGTATCGGGTGACACCTCTGTTCGTGGATTCTTTTTTCTAAAGTTTATTGCTCCTGGTGAACATGAGCAAAAACTTCCTTAACTTTACTGTTCCTAGCTCGAAGCGACTCTGTTCAGCATTGGACAAACAATGAAGGTATAAATCAATCAATAAAATATCCTTTAATAATAATAAGCTGAATTAAAAATGGGGAGTCCTCGATCAAAAGTCATTATATATATTTCTTTTTATCCATTCTTTTGGTTTCTCAATTTGGTACCTTGTTTAAGATTAGAAAATTCATTTTAGAAGTTTGTTAACGTTGATAATAGAGAGCATTTTCTTTTAAGTATAGATTATTTTACCATTTATTCTGTTTGCCTAGAGACTGCTCTAGGATAGGAAAAAGTTGGCAAACGATGAAAAAATTAACAGATGGGTTAAAGATGTAAATGCTGGTGGAAAACGTTTATGTTGGTGGAAAGAGTCCACTCAAATAAGTAATATACAATACAATAAATAAATAAATCCAATTAGCCAAAATTAGAGATCAATGGATTTATTCTAAGCAAGAAATGAATTCAAGCAACAAATTCACATAACGAAACAAAAACAATAGGAATTGAGATTAAAGCTTTCTTGGAAACCCGGTCTCTAAAGTATTATCAAACTTATTGCAGCTTACGAAATTGCTTGCTTTTTTTTGGGGGGGAAAATATACATGGGTTTTTCTGACAAGAAACTTTATCTAATATTAGCATCTTTCCTCAACAAATTCGCACTGAAATACTTAAAATTTATGGATTTTCTTGCTTTCCGCCTAAGCCTAAAGCAATGTTCTGCTTAAGCTTAATGCTAAGAAACGTAATTTGGAATTGTATATGAAAATAGAGGAACAGGTAATCCCAAACAATGCCTTCGACAATAACAACAGCAACAAAACAAAACAGCACAAGCTCTTTAAGACTTATACTTTGTCACTAGTTGAAGCTGCTTATAAATTACGCATACTCACCGTTGTCACTACTTCAATGCGAGCATGAAGCAGAAGCACGGCATCCGAGCATGTGCCGCTAAACAAGCGAAACAGGGAAGAACGCCTGCTCGAGCAACCACTTACGGCTTAGCCTCAGAAGCAAATAATGCCGGTATTGATTATTAATTGGTAATTCTGCAAATGTGTAGGCAAAATGCTTCTAAGGTTAATGGTAGATAGGCAGACAGACAGACATGCATACAGGTAGTAATAGAGTCTTAAAGGTTCAGATTGTTGCTATATAAATGACAAAAAAAAACACCTCGTGGGCTACGCTTTTGTGGTTTAAGTGGATACTCGCAATGTGTGCAGAATTCAAAGCTTTCTGAGAAACGCCACTGTGATTCTTTTTACAATAGCACAGGACAGCCGCCACGCTTAGCCAACTACATATATGATATATTTACTCATTAGCTTTAATGAGCACAACAGACCAAGTGAGTAACAAATTTATTGAATTATTGCATTTCTCAGAGACAGATATAAACTCATTTGTGGACGAAGCGTCCATTTACACATCAATTTTTTTATTTATTTATTTGAATTTTTTTTCAACCAATTAGACAACTCTTAAATCACTTTTTTCTTTAGTTGTTGTACGTTACACTCTTCGTTATTTGTTTGAGCAACCTGCGAGCCACCATTCAATCAAGTAATCAATATTTCAGTGCTACGCCACGCGAAGCAATTAGTCGTTGGCTATTATAATTGTGTCCTTTCCAGTTGTACTTTTTCCTGGTTTTCCTCTTTATTTTTTGCACACGCTTTTTGCTCCACACCAATTCGGTTCCGGTTTTTTTCGCTCGGCTTTGTTCTGGCGACCGGTGGAAACGTTAAAATCAAACTAATCATTTGTGTGATTGGCGTTGCCGGATGCCTGCGACTGCGACTGTTGAGTTGTGGTGTGAGGTAGACCATCGGACAATGGCAAGGCTCAATGAAAGGCGCAAATAGGAGCGAATAGAAATGAAAACAAAAACCCTGGTATTTTTTCTTTACTACTCGTAATTTTTTTCATTTTTCCATTTCTTTTCTCTCTCGTATTCAACGAACTACGCGCTTAACAAGGTTTTCATTCACTCTTTAGCCACGTTGGCTTTTCCCGTTGTCTCTCCTTCGTCCAGCTCGATTTGTTTGCTTGGCTGTTCTACGCCATTTTCTTGCCTTATTTTTTTCTTTTTTTCTTTTTTACAATGTTAACTCATTAAATGCGTAGGTGGGCCGCATAGACACTTCAACCACAAGAGTTGTCGTCACTGCTATCGCAGTGAGTTGCTATAACATTGATTCCGCCTGCATGCAAACGGCACGCCTACTGGCGTGCAATTCTGCGTTGTTGTATTGTTGTTGGTCAGCAGTTAAATTACTTTATAGCTGCTTCATTTACACACTTATTTGATGAGGCAAAAGTGGTTTTGGCGTGATGCTCGTCCATTTTTTTTTTTTCAGTCGCTTTTATTACTAGGTACATTTTCCTCTTATTCCGGCTCTTCTTTGATTATTTCTGAACATGACGTTTCATGCTTGAAACTCGTTAGTTTTAATTTGTCGCAAATTTTAAGTTGCACGGTGAGCACATTAATTACACACACTGATTGCTTGAGCTTTACGATGAGTTCAGTTGGGTTGGGTTGAATGTGTTTAGCTTGCTGTAATTAAATTAAGTTTGGTACGATGCGGATGTGTGTGCTCAGCTCTAGTCATGTCGCACTAATGAAAGGATGCTTAAAGTAATGAAATAGGAGAAATTTGATTATGCTTGCTTTAACTTGTACTCGTATATACTTCATATGAGCTTTTTATTAGCAACCAGCAACATTTAATACCGGTAAAAAATTTTCAAACGCTTCAATAATCTTCGTGAATTAATCTTGCTTCGTCTGCATCGGATTTTTAGTAGTTTACAACAAGAATATAGGTAAACAAATTTGAAAGACTAAGAGGAAGTATTTATATAATTTGAGTAAACATATGGAATTTGAATTTGATACATGTTTAGCGCCACAACAAAAAAATTCTAAGCAGCCAGCCAAGTTACTTAAGAGAAATATTCTTTTCCTAGCTCTGTGAAGACGAGATTGTTATATTATATTATGCAGTACAGTTTAAAATGAAATATACGTATTTTGAAAAGTTGTATAAATGCTAGCAACATGGCATGTTATCACACCAGAGTTTGGGGTATAGCCCAGAGCTCCCCAATGTTTTTCATTTCGTAAAAGATTTGCTACTACGGCAAATACTCACACTTAATGCATTGTTACTAATTAGAGTCTTGCAGGAATGCATTCACAAGCAAATGTTTCCAAATATATTCCAAAATTAATTTCATTTGGTGCCGACAAAAAAAAGCAAAAGAAATAAAAAGCGAATGGATGTGTTTAAAAGTGATGTGCAGTTGGTGCATTCGAAAAGCAAACACAAATGAACCCAAATGAAACAAAAACCAAATCAATGAAATGATTGTATTTCGTTCGTCGGATGGTTTTAAAAATTTGAGAATAGTTGTAAATATTCTGCTTCGGCTTCGGATGACGCCATCAGCATGTGCGCGAGAGAAAAAATGCGAAGTTAGAAGTGCGAAAAAGACACACGTGGCTTGGCAACGACTTCAGATGATGCACGTGCGAATGCGACTCGTACGAATTCGTGCGCGTGCCAAAGCAAACACATATTTTTGTACTTGCTTTTTTTCATTTGGTTCATTTGGTTTGAAACTTGTTTCCTTCCTGCGCATTTTGTCGGCATTCCAAATAAAACATTTCGTTGCATGAAACCGCATTTTCTATTTGCAAATGTAGGCACAAAACTGCATTCATTCAGTTTGGTCGACAAGGAGATTTGTTTGCGGTTTCAAATAAATTCCAAATATTTAATTATAAACAATTAACGCAAAAAATATGGCGCTCACTGTCGGTATCATTGTTGATTGTATAATATAGATCCAACTCCATTAATGAGTTCATAATAGAAATAATATTTGTTTTTTACATCAAATTAATCG
This sequence comes from Cacoxenus indagator, assembly GCA_035041755.1. Taxonomy (NCBI): domain Eukaryota; kingdom Metazoa; phylum Arthropoda; class Insecta; order Diptera; family Drosophilidae; genus Cacoxenus; species Cacoxenus indagator. The sequence continues at coordinate 1,908,772 of JAWNKX010000218.1, read as the reverse complement.
GACACAATAAATCTCACAACGAGCCTACTTAATATTAAATTCCTTGTAACTTTTGTCTCTATGTATGTAGGTATTTATATATGTAGTTAGCTTTAAATATTTGAAAATAGACAGTATCTTTGCAAAATCCTCATCTTATTTCAAGTTGAACTACGAAAACATTCAGTGCAACATTGCTTTTGTCAATCGTCATAAAATCAACATGGAAGCCTACATTAATATGTAAGAGTATTTTAATGAAATGGAATTATTAATAACTCAAATTCGTTTCATAGCAACAATAATTTTATCAGTAACCCACAATACTTGAAACTAATCCAATTGACATCATCTGCCAGTTATGCCATGCTGTTTGACCATACTAAAATATTAATAATTTGGTCTAGTGTCATTTTAAGGCTTTTCCAAGCAACACAATTTGAAATAAAGCCGATTACTCCACAATTCTTAATATTCGAAGTTTGATGTTTCTCAAACAGAAAACTCAACCCGAGTGGTTTATGTATTACCAGCAGGGCGACAATAAGAGTCTCAATGTAGCATCAGCAAAGCCGCACAATATCCTCAAGCCACAAATTGTTACCGAGAAGAACGAAGAAGTTCAATCAAAGAAATTGCTGGCTACTCAAACTGAAAACTTTAAACAACAAACGCTATACAAGTGCAAACATGCACAAAATTGCACAAAAATAACTCAAAACTTGGATGAAACCAAAAGCGTTGGAGGCAACCGAGCGAGTAAAACTTGAATAACTAGAGTGAAAAAAAGAGTGGGGGAAAACGCACATACGAAAAACTTTTTGCACATGCCACAATATTAGAAAATTTCAATGGACCGTATAAAACAAATAAAGGACCACATGCCTAGAAGTGGGCGAGAAAAACGCAAGTTCAGGAAAAACTATTTAAATAGTTGCAGTAACAGAGTAAAATGCAACAAAGTATGCGCAATAATGTGACATGCAACAAATGTAGCTGAATCCAACAACATCCCAGAGTCTGATAACCCTAGCACAGCCAATGAGCGAATGAGGGAAATACAAGCCTGAGACGAGCACGCAATCAATGCGCAAGCTTGCAGGGAGGTGGACGAGAACAATGTGAACTATAACGAAAAACTTGGAATTGGCAGAGTTACTCACGAAAAAGAAGACCATAAAAAATGATTCCTTCTAGGGAAAGATAAGCTGCAAGGCATTCAGTTACAAAACTATTATTCTTTCTTATTGTCTTTTGGTTAAGCAACATGAACGTGATTAAGTAGCGCATAGTAAGTAACGAGTAAAGTAACCAATTGCAAAGAAAAGAGAAGCTACTTAGATACTTATTTGAGACAAAAATTACAGAGGCATAACATTGTGGATTATAAATTTATATCTATATATTAATACAGAGACAAGATTTTTGTCGTACCATTTCGCACTACTTAACGTCAATATATTTTAATGAAAATTAAATGGTTGGAAAGGTATTGTTCTAAAGATGTGCATAAGATAATTTTTATGCCAAAATATTTATATCAATGCGGGAAAAAACAGGTGGGAAAATTTAACTGTAACAACTGCTTGCTCTACTGCGAACCGCGTTATCATTAGCACTTGCGATATGTGATGGAGCCAGCGACTTTAATCGGGTTCTTAGGAAAGCGCAAATACAGATAATGGTAGATTCTGTATCGCATGCGTTCACGTGCGACACGAACTAAAATGTTTAGACGGCAAGAACCGAAGTCTTAGAAACCGAATCTATTACATAATATGTATGTATGTATTATATATCATATGTACAGGCAGTATCTATATATTACACTTATACTAAATTAAAAACGATGTAAATTGCGCCGAAAAGGCAATGATATAGAAGGCTGTATCCTTCTTAGGTGGAGATCATGCGGGTGTAGCCTCTTCAGTCTACGCCTTGTTGAGAATCTATATATTAATACGGAGATACTTGTTGTTCCTTTTTGTATTCTGTATTCATGTGGGCGGTCGAATTTCGACCATTGAGCGATACTAGTTAATATTAACGAGTAGCGAACGATTAGTTTGGAGAATTAAGCTTGGACTCAATCGAATATTAGCAGTGTTAACTAGTACGAAAATAACGACTAATAATTGACTAGTTTGAGAAAGAAATATAGAGCGGCGAATACGAGTAGCAAACTAATTTGTAGAAAAATTCAGTAATAATTATAAGGGCCGAAAACCTACAAAATTATAACCTATAACGGCTGTCTAGATTAATAATAACATACAGTTTACAAAAATTAAAATAAAAAACACGCTTTAATAGCAAACCGAACTAAAAACTAAATTAGTTTAGGCGCTAGTAAAATTAGTTATTTTCACTTAATCCTGTTGAACCTGGTTAGGTCATAGGGACAAAGTTGTCAAAGTATTGTATTGTCATCGGTCCTTGATATGTGTGCAAAGTTTCAGTTTAATCTGACATTTTGAAGTGAGTGAAAATCTCGTTCAAAAATTTGTTTACAAATTACAAACACACAGGTGATGCCTATATAACGCATGTAAAGAGAAATGGTATGGAGTGATTAAGTGTAGGGCATAAAGATATACATAATAATAAAATAATAATTCCAACGTTATGGCACCATTAGACTTTTGCATTAAAAGAACGGGAGCAAGTGTATTCAAACAAGTTGAAACTCCACCAACCATTTGCAAAATATCTGAACATCCAAAATTAGAAAAGTTGTTGGCAGCACGCCGGCATTGCCAGTGTGGCCAACTACAACTACAACGACAAACAAAAATACACTTGCATCACAACAACTTTCTGTCGTAACTGCAGTGATAGCAATCAAAAAGTATCAACAGCTGTGTAAACAAACTCTGCACCCCAACCCATCTGTTTTAATAGGGGATGTCGACTCATGTAGACGAGTATATTGAAGTAATATGCTTTACCGCGACCGTCACGATGAATACTTCGAATGAAGCGCCCACTTTTTGGCACATTATGCCTGAAATGGAATACAAAAATTTATGCAAATTTGCTTTACTTGCACAAATATATTTTTTCAGCATTTTATATTCGTATTCCTGGTTCTAGTGCGGGTGCTGGTTTCTGTTGCTATTTTAAAAACAAATTTAAAACATAATTATTTGTTTTGCTTTGTTGGGTGGCACATGGCAAAAACTTTGTTAATTAGTTTTTGCGTTTGGGCATCTGATGAGGCGAAAATAAAATGCTTAGGCGAAAACACGAAATGTTTATTTGACTTTTATCATCTACCAACTCAATTCAAATTCAAAATAAACAGGGTATACCAATATATACAAATCGGTGCAATAGCACTTTAATTGCTCTTGGGGCATTACGTTTGTAGACCAATACAATAATGGAAGAATAATAAGGTCGGACTGTGCGCGGCTATTGTTTTATAATCAAATGGTTGGGAAATCCAAGAGTTTAAGGAGTAAATGGAAGATAAAATTAATTTACCCACAGTAATTTTCGTACTTTCCGCAAATATAAAATCGTCTATTTAGAGACAACTATTGGGCCAGGTTGCGGCCTCAAACTTGAATTGGCGACTTACAAGTCATCTATACAGAGGGAAGTCAACGTGTGCGAAGTTTGAAATTGGAAGTCCTCTATACCATGAAAGATCACAGGCAGCTGGGGAATTACCGTCTTTAAAAACAATGGAAATCAGAACAACTTAATTCTGTTAAAATTCATTTATTTGAAAAACCACCTCTTCAAGGCAAATAATTTATTATTTCGATTAACTTTGAGTTGGTTTGAGTAAATACACCTTTGGTTTAACCCTCCCTGTATATGTTAACTTCTCATGACTTTAATGAAAAATTAGTTTTTTCATTTGGCAAATTTTTTTATAATATAAAGTTCAGAAATATATTCTACCTTGTCAGCGGGTGACACATTTGTAAGCCATCCCCATTTGCCTTCCGAACCAACCCAAAAAAATTAATTTATTTATTTATTTTATTATTATTATTATTTTTTTAAAGGCCATTTCAGTTAATAATTGTTTCGTAGAAAAAGTAGGTCACTATTGGTATATGCCATAAAGTTGCGGCACAATTGGTTTTTAATTGCGCTACTACGCAGAAAAGGGAACAAAATGGCGGAGCTTGCAAAAATCTAGTTTTTAATTGCAATTTGAGTTAGTTATGCCATACAAAAATGATAAATTGAATTTGTGCACAGTTTTGACGCTCTAAGTCAAGAGGAAAATTGTTTTTGAGCAAAAAAATGTTTAGCTTTGTAATTTGTAGATGACCTTTTAATCAGAAGTGTGGAAACTTTAAAGTGTGGAATAGTGTTCTTTGTATTTGCCTGTTATAACAGAAAATTTCTGGCCTTCGAAATTCTGAATTTTTTTTCACTTGTAGCGATATAATAAAGCATTAACTCGGTAGGAAAAATTGACTTCAAATGTACCTAAATTCTACGAAATAACGCCATTCTGAAGTCGGAAAAGCACTTGGTTTGTCCGTTTCTGGTACCTTACTGAGGATAGCATAAAAAATGTAGTTTGATCGCATTGTCGGCATGCTTTCGTGGGACCCATGCGTCTATGATCACATACTTGTAGGGGAAGAATCACGTGTTTCAATAAATGCTTAAGATAGTTATTCTTTCACCAAAACAGCTTTCAAAATATAACTCTCAACCGTGACATTTTCGATATGTGTAGTGTATAATACTGAAAAATCCCGGTGAAATTTCAACAGAAATAAAATGGTATATAAAATAACTATAAATTCCGGCAACATAACATGAAATACGCTCAACTAGTTGACTGACTAACTGGCATTTTCACTGGCATTCGAGCGATTTAATTGTGTTGCAGTGACACAAAAAAAAAATAAATAAAATAAAAAAATTAGCCCACCACAGTTCGAGGTGTACAGTAGGTGTTACAGAGTGGCAGGGCGGCACACACCACGGAACCATGTAAACCGTTCCACACATCCAACGTGTCAACAGTTCAGTGCGAAATTTGTGCAAATATTGATTGTTAGTTAGGTGCTCGCTCACCTTACTGACCATTTTATACTAACTGAAGTGATATCAGGATTTTCAACTGTTATTATTTTTTTTTTTCATTCGCCTTTCTAATGACAATTTCGGAAATGAAAATATTTGACAGGAAATTGCATACATGGTGACACACAACTCTATAGCCGTGTCCATTTGCGACCTTTTTGCGCGCAAATGATTCTTTCGAATACTCTGGATGAATTTAACGAATATCTCGTAAATGGCAAATATCTCTTAAAATAGAAAATCAGATCAAAGAACGCCTTTCAATGAGTAATTAAATTAATAAAACGAATGAGTTAAAAACAAATGTACAAAAGCTAATTGACATGAATCTGTATCTATGAACAGCATCTATGCTGTGCTATGCTGTTCTGCAAAAAACTGCCTGTCAATGCTTGACAGGAGTAATTTATTTAATGAAATAGCTTTATTCAAGAGCGTTTTACTAATAAAATTTCAATGCAATTGTTCGATGGCGAGAATAAAAATGGATAAATACTTGAGTGTGCTTTTGATGTGAAAATGTGTAGTAAAAATATGAATTATGGATTTCTATGAACTTTTGTTTCAACATCAATAAGCGCAGTTGTTTTTTATTATTATTTTTTTTTAACTATTAAAGATAGATATTAAAGATTCAAGTGAATTATTAGTCAACTTCTTCAAGCTTAAATTTGTCATATCTGTGGGTCAGTAAATATCTACAAAATGAGCTAAGTATCTGTTCCACCTAAATAAAATCCTATCCTCTCGTCTAAAATAAAAGTTGTGTACATGTGTATGGCTGGCCAAGCCTTGACGCTAAATTTTCATTTATCCTGGTAAATTGTAATATAGAGTATCAATGAACACACAAGTACACACAAGACGTCGTAACTGTTGATCCGACGTGGCTGTTAAATTTTCCTCTGAACCTCTGACTAATAAATGACCTTTGAATAATAAATTACAATTTATTTAATAATAACTTTATAATTTATTAGGTAAGGGATCACATAATAGTATTATTTGGTGTATGCATTTTGAGATACTTTAAATAAAGCCTGGTCCTGTTTACGTGTGCATCACTAAGAAAATGTTTGATATTTGAATTGAATTTTCTCTCAATTTATAATGTTTCTAGTTAACCTAAGTTAAGTTCAAAATGCCCTCTATTCGCTGTGATGAATTTAACTGCGGGTCTTTTTATTTAATATATACGTATCAATCAACTTTGTAAAAGAAGATGACAACCACAAATATTTGTTCAAATTATAATGTTACTGATTCAATTTAGCCTATCAAAATTTTAATAATGTCTCAAAGAGCTATGCTCCAATCGGAGTGTCTGATTACTTTGACGATTAAATAAACTGGAATCGTTCTGGTAATTCTAGTAATTGATACGAGGGCCGACATAATCGGCCACATACTAGAAAAAAAAAGGTTTTTTTTTAAGTGCTAAAAACTGTCTTGTTCAGGAAAGGGAACACAAAAATGTGTTTGCCGTTTAATTATATATCACACATAACATTAAGGTTATTGGAGTCTAATATAGTGACTCAATGAGTCTTTCTGCGCTGCTTTAAAACACTTTTTTTCATAAATGAATAATGAACGCAGAGAAACAAGTTTAGTCACTTGTCTTTTAGTCTTGACCTTTTAATATATAATATATGTATAATTTGGGTACATATGTTAACACAACTTGTCGCAATTACTTCTCATCCCTAGGTATTTCTATTTGCTTCCTTTTCAGTCGACGCCCAACTCATAAACACACTTGCCATTATGAATTTATGACATTTTTATATATACATTTTAATATATTTTTATATATAAAAACAAAGTCAGAAAAAGAGCGCGTGAAAAATATAGTCATAGATATGTTTGTTGCCGTATATAATATAGTATGGCTCCATTAGGCTTCATTCGCTTGGTGACTCATTCAGCGTTACAATGCAAAGCTGTCCTGAAAAATTACATTTGGACACATTCAGAAAAAAAAAGAACTCCAATATGTATTCGCAATGCGAAACTTTCTTTCATATCTTTTCATACATTCAGACATTCATTCAAGTCTTTCACTTTTGTTTTGATGTCGTATGACATAGAAATGCATGTCGCCAACAAAAGACAGTGAGAATAGCAACGGATGCCAACCTGCGGCGGTTTGTCTACGGTCCCTGCGAACAACGACGCATACTTTCATTCACTCTCATCAGCATCTTCGACTTTCGAAGGCAACAACAATAACAAAAACTACAATAGAGATAACGAAAAGTATGTTGAAAGGAAATCGATATGGCAACTTAATCATGAAATGAAGTCGACGTCAAGCTGTATTTCCTCCTCCATGTTACTCAACTCGACTCGACTCAACTTGATTCCACTGCTATCATCCTACTTAATTTCCTTTTAGCTGAACTTTACTTTTCCACGTATGTGAAAATTCACTTATGCCGAGAGTTGGTTGCTTAGCTCTATTTTCATAAAGCTCTGACTGGGTGTACTCATGCTAGAGTCGGAAACAACCAGCTTTTGTGTTTACCTTTGCCTCAGGAAGACTTAAGTCGACTCAACTCGAGTCGATTCGAATTGACTTGGCTTGAGCCGAGTCAAGAGCTGGATACCAACACCACATCGACCCAACTCAGCCTTTTGTTTTGTTGTTGTTGCTGTTGTGTTCCTTTTTCACCTGCTTTTCTTTTCCATCGTTAGCGATATTCTGTTTGCATGTCTAACTTAGCTTTGCTGCTTTTACGCAAAAAGTTTTCCCTTAGCTCGTCTTGGTGGCTGGTTTTTTGTTCAATTCCGTATTTTATATTGAGGAAAACCAGGAACGCCAAATGAATGCAGGTCAGCACAATGCAGTTAAGTAAAATCCCGACACAAAAGCCTAACCGAGGTCCTCCGCACTCCAAGCCCACTCGCTTTAATTCTTCTTAAGTTTAACCGTCTTGGTTTCATTGGTTTTCGCTTTGAATGTTTCTCTTTATGTGTCTGTCTCTTACACACTGCATTACTTTCATGTTGCTTTCATTGCTTGGTTTTGAATAAACACAATTGTTAAAGCAAGTTGAACGAAGCGATAGAGAACCCTTACTTAAGATCATAATTGTTTTAAGTTTGATTTAAAACGTTCATAGACCACAGCACAGGGGAACTTTGAAAACCACTGGTCGAACTTTAACTCATTACGTACGAGTTTAAGGTAGCCTAAGTTCAATAATAGACAACGGAAACTGGAAGGATTAAATCAGGTAGCAAGAGCAGTAGATTAAACTTCAAACTAACTGGAAACCCAAAGTTTTAATTGAATAGTTTTAAATTCGCAAGCAACACAAAATATTTACATTTTTTTTTGGTAAAACAATACAAATTTAAAAAAAATTACAGCCGTGCTTTGAATATGTTTCCATGTTTTTTTTTTTGTAAATCTGATTCAAATTAATTTGTTATATATAAATAATTTAATTAATAATAGTTTAATTTAAAATATTACAGAGTTACCATTGTCTTTTAAAGTCGCTTGGTAGTTTTTTTCAAATGTTCCCTAACAACCATCGTCAGAATTCGCTTAACATATGTGGTTCGTAAATGTAGATAACGTACATCAACCATATCCACTCTTTCGTTTTGGTGCGCAAGTAACTGATACAACGCTCACTTAATAAATCATACCTAAGCGTTTTTTCAAGAAATTCTACAAATTTTCACTTTTTAGTATGATTTGACATATTATGTTCAGTCCATAGACTTCTTGTAGTTTATCCCCAAATCGGATGGATGGTAAATGTTCATCTCTTTTCTTCAATAACTTTATTTTAAAATTATAAAAAAAATATATATATTTGTGGTCCTTGAAACAAGCCCATTCATTTGACATATCACGCAACAGACTCGAGTCAAAATATCTGTATAAATGGAACATTTATATTCACTGAACCGTACGCAACCCTAAAAAAAAATTTTTTTTTAAAAAATATATAAAAAAAGTAATGACAGTTATCATACAAAGCAAAAACAGATAATTGGTGTCCGTCATGTGGAGGCATGCATTTCCAAAAACGCTGATATTGTGCGCTCTTATTGTAATCATAAGTGAACGCACTCACTGTCTCCGCAAATGTCCGATCGATCACACTCTCTTTGCAATCAACTCACAAACACAAACATGAAGAAGAAGCATAGCAGAAACAGCAAAATAATTTAGTTGGTAAATTTCAATAATTTCTAATACTTCCACCGGGTCCAAAATAAATAAAAAAAACCGAGACGAGCTCGAGCAGAAACCAAGGTAAAAATTTTAGCTTGATAGCCCCTATGAATGCGAAGAACATGCGATTTAAACCAATGCACAAACGATTTTAAATATCGAGATGAAACCAATCAACCAAAGAACAAAAATTCGTTGCACACTTTTAAGGAATAAATTGAAATAAAAACCTAAAAACAACAAAGTTGTCGAGCATTGTAATATTTTCAAAAGAATAGGACTGCATAATCTTATTGGCAAACTTTATATATATGGCATAAAAAACTTGGTCAAATCACACATTTAGATTAGTCAAAGATATTGGCCCGCTTTGGCCAAAGTCTACGCTATCTTAGAAAACGAACTACAGTTTAACTGCCCTAAAACTAACTTCTATACAACGAAGCTTTTCCTATTACGAATTCATTTCAAGTAGGGATGGGTATCGACCAACAAAACATCGATTAGTGACATCGATTATTATTTTTTACTAGTTGGTCGATGTGTCGATTAATTCTTGCTTAAATAATCGATTAATCGTCAACTTTGAAATCGTGAGAAAAATATGTAAGAGAATATATGTACAAGCTTCTGAATCTGTAAAACTCCTATGCTTGCACTTCCGGACAACAATTTATAGGAGCGAAGAAAATGAAACTAATTTCTATAGTGATCAAAATAGTTTTACTTCATGTATACCTATTGCTTACTATAAAAAAAATAAATAAATAAAAAATAAAAATAAAAACTTGTATTTTCTCGGTGCAGAATAATCATAACGTCATAAAAGCAGAACGGAAGGAGGTAGGATGCCGAGGCGGCTGAGAAAATCGCATCCTGTCAGATCCTTTTAAACCCTAACTTGTTCCATCCCACTTACTTATATAAGTTGTATTGTTAATTATTGGAAATAGTTTAATTGAAGTTGTTTTTTTATAATAACAGAATAATTAAAGGATTAAAAAAATAATAACAATAATAATAAAAATAAAAATAAAAAATAAAATAAAATTAAAAAAATAAAAACCATTTCAAGTACACATCATTTCTGTATAACGAATTCTCTATATATAGGTGATATTTTCGTCCCGTGAGGATGCGCTGTAGGGAAGTTTCACTGTACTGATATTAGTAAATCTATCGTTTGTAGCGCAAATATAAATATGGGAACTAAATAAATCAAGTACTGCGATATACCGAAGACAGTAATTAATTCGCATAATTACTAAGGCAAGGTAGCACATTGCAATTGATGTTTTACACCGTAACTTCAAAATTACTAGAGTATAGAGGAGTTGATTAGAAGAAGTCCGATCTACCAAACAAAGAAGGCAACCTGCCTCCAGAAAATGAATTACTACGCAAACAATAACATTAAAGGACAAAGAGAGTGGATCTTTTATAATAATATCTAATAAATTATTTTTCTCACTACTGTGTAGTAGTAAAAAAAACTGCATATATAAGTGAGATACAGCTACTTTTATACTAGTACTAACAGCTTTTAACTAAGCCATGTGAACACGTCAGGTAGCAAATAAATAATTATTATAATAATAACCATTATATACTCATATATCCAACTGATGTCGTAAGCGTTCTTTTTGCATCAACTGACACTGCGTAGATAAACTTTAAACTCTAACTTCTGACGAACCCCACAAAAAAGTTTTATCCTTACTTACTTCTTACGAACATAATAAATTTTTCAAGTTTTTTTTTTTTGTTTTTTATTTTTTTTAATTTCATAACCCTACAATCACTCACGAAAAACTCACCTGCAACGAGAAAAGTAGAAAAGGAAAAGGTTAGAAAAAATGTATTTTAAAAGTTTTGTTGACTTCATCAAGTCGTAAATAAATGTATAGAAAAGGAAGAAAAACCAGAGTAGAGTTTTGAAATGAAATAAAAATTATTGGTAAATGCCAATAAGCAACACGCCCACAGGGCGCCCATTTTATTTATCAGTTTTTGCATTCTACCAGGCAATTTCAAAATTAATTATTACGCTTTTCATTTGGCCAGTCTCCCCTGAAGGTTTGGGGAAAGGCCAAGCATATTAAACTGCATAGAAAGAGAAATGCCGAGTGAAAGCTATAAATATAAAATGACTTAAAAAGGATATTGCATATAAAAATGCAATTTTCCGGCTTGTAACAGTTAAACAAAAAACAAAAAGTCGTACAGAAATACAAACACGGGAAAGCAGTAAGTAACAGGGGCTTTCGTTTTATGTAAAAAAGAAGCGGAAAAATAGAAGACGCGGACGACGCGAAAAATCAGTATGTAAAACAGCGCTTTAGCAAATAACAAATGTTTATGCAATTTGTTTACAACGCCAACGGCAGCACATCATGGTAGTGCTGGTGGTGGCAGGTGGCAGTTGGCACAGTAGGCGTGGCGGCAACACAAAAGCATTTTTCTTTTACTTAAAGGGAAAAGTGAAAATTTTCACTATCGCAAAGTAAACCGGCAAATGAAGGCGAGTGTGAAAACGCTTACACGGCCTCAAGGCGAATTTTCTTTTCAGTTGATTCTGGTATTTATTTTATTTTATTTATATTTTTTTATTTATTTATTTCTTTTTTGGACTAAACTCTTCGCCGCCATTTTCTTTTGTTCATACACAAAGACCTTAGGAAATGTATGAGCACACACACTCACTCGCACAAACATACAAACACACATATACAAGTGTAGCCATGCAAAAAGTGCAAGTGCGAGTGTAAATTGCAGAAGCAGCGCCTATAAAAGATCGCAAGTAAGCGACTGAGACACACGGGCGGGGCGGAGTGAATGTTACTGTAATTTAAAATGTGCAAAATGTGCCCTGAGGCGCATTAACGAAAGGACAGAAAAAGTGCAGACAGACAGAAAAAAATTTTAGAGCTGAGAGAGCGAGTGGAAAAATGTGTATGCGTTAGACAACGTCGAACGCATAAAAGTTGCCAAAAAAAAAAAAAACAACAAGAAAAAGACAAGAAAAATATTTTTTGAAAAATAAAGAACTTAAAAATAAATGACTAAAATATTGTAAAGTTTTAAGTAAATTACAATGACGGCCAGAAGTAGTAACCAAGTCGGCTCTAAAACAGTTTCTGGTGCTCCTGCTGTAGCTGTCGTTGCATCTGCCACTCGAGCTTCCTCATTACTGCCAAGTGCCGCCACACTAAAAGCGCCACTCATTTTCATTGCATACTTTTACTCATTATTATTATTCTCCTCCTTATTTTGTTATACTTTGCGTAGACACAAGATGCAGCCAGAACAACCACACACACACACACACAAAGGAAAGCCGAATAGCTTGGTTACAAATCAAGTGCAACGCACTACTGTGCTGCCAGACAAATAAAAATGCCGCCGCCACCGCATATTGTGCTTTGTTGCATATACAAGCTCAATTATACAAGACATTACAGACAGACAGACAGACAAGAAAAGACATTCAAGTTCGTTTTTTGACAAAGTCATTTTTGTGGGCCTGACTCTTGTCTTTTGCGTAGTCATTTTAGGAGCAGTTGAAATCAGGCGCGGAACTTTTGAACGAGAGTGAATGTGATTTAACGTTTTTAGCAGTTCTTTGAGCTGGGTCAATGAATATAAATCAGCAATGTTATGAAATGAAGACGAATGCGTCTACTGTACATTGATTTGGAATGAAACCAAAACTAGTTTGCATACATACAGACAAACGGACATGGCTAAAACAACTTATCTACTCGAGCTGACCAAGAACATACTATATGTGTGTAATTTATGGGGCCTCCGATGTATCCATCACTGTGTTACAAACTTTATGATAATACTATTCACAAAATCTGAAGAATGTAAATAACTGAAGTGATTTTAATGCACTTGGGTAAATTTACGAAATCACAAATAAAAATTGTAAAAGGTATTTCTGTAAGATCACAGATTAAATTTAGTTTGAAATTCAAAATCACTTCGATGGTAACTTCGCATAGCTTTGAAATCTCTAATATAAATTGTTTCTTAGACAAATCTATATATAAATTGGCCAAGATATTGTCTACCACCATTTTGTGGCCGAACTACATTATCGAAATAGATAAAAAATACCATTCGACAGGTTTTCATTTGTAGTAGTGCACAATATACCTTTTAATAAAATTCGTTAAGTATTGTGGGCGTAAAAGCAGTTAAAAGTTGTCCCAAATACAACTATCAGAAAATATCACATACACGATAGGCACAACACACCGACATACCACACGAACCCATACTCTTCATTTCTTCCACAATGTCACATGTAAGAGTGAAAGAGAAATATACGTAGGAACAATAGAAATTAAAAGTCGATATGATTCCTTTCACGACTGTGACTTAATATTAAATATTTTCGTATTAAATGACTGAACATGCTGGAACGTTGGAATTAGAGGAATAGAACAATATTATTAGGCGCACATGTACATTACATATACAAATATGTAGTTTTTTTTTTATTTTTATAATGCATCGATTTTTATATTTTTTCATTCCCTCATTTACTGTTTCCACCTGTTCAGTAATGGATGTTCTTTGTGCGATTTGGTTTCGGCGTTACAATGATCTCTGTTCTATACGGCATTTAAATAAATGGTTCTTAAATGTTTTGTATTGTAATTTAATGGCTAAATTTCAACCTCTGGGAAAACACTAGTAAAATTTAAGAGCTGAGTAAGCGGTTATTATATTGAACAGACACTCAACTTCAACCGCCTAGCTCAAGATAAGGAAGCTTAAGCCGAAACCTTTTTTGCAAAGTTGGCCTTAAACAACGGGCTCTAAGAAGTAATGGAATATACCTTCTTGTATGATTATATTATTGATAAGCACCGTTCAGAAGTACTTACTTTTAATAACAAGGAGGCAAGGACTCCACATTCAATCCCTCTATTTATTATTCTATAAACAACAATACAATTTGACCTATGAGCTCTTATTATGCCATATAGAGTGCATATGGTGCAATTTGTTCTTCAGCGAGAAAACATTTAACCACTGGGGTTTGGAATGGCGAATCTTTTGAGGAGTGGCGTGTGACTTATGCAGGGCAAGTTTATAGCATTAAACCTGAGAAGGTTGAAATTATTGAAAATTAATTACAGAATCCACAACTTACCAGCAACTTTCAGCTGGTCGTCCTTTAGTTCATAAACCCATACTTACGCCTTTGAGAGACTTCAGATATGCCATAAGAGCAAGGTTGGCAATTTTCTAAAGAGATCTTTCTTGAAAACTAAAATGTATTGAGTTTTCTTTCAAATTCTTCTCTTAAAATGAATAAATTAGAAATCCTTAAGTTAAGTTTTATCATAAAGAGCTGGCAACCAGTTTAGCCACAGCCGTAGTACGGCTGCGCTTGCCATCAATATTATACCACAGAAACACTGAGTCCCCCACTACTAGTACTGTTGCACATCCCCCGTTGAGCCTTTACAATTACTCAAAAATTTTGCCAAAATCAGTTATCCAAACACGTACTATAAAACCGTCACTGTGTGTGTACAACCACGATATAATGGCCGCTGACCTCGTTACGACAGTGAAGAGTCAAATAAAAAAAAATGCAGGACCTATGCCAACTCGTATTTCATGTGGCACACGCTACAGGCATGGTTAAGTGGTGAGGGTTGGGTGAGTTGCATGGCAGACTTTCATCAAGCAATGCCATCCATATTTGAAGTATGCACTTCACACAGCTGACGCCGGGGCTCCGCAGGGCCTATGATGAAACAAATGACTTCTTATGTTTCTCTGTTACTTCGGTGTTATACAGCTTTGCTCCCATTTTGTACTTCAATCCTTTTACTCATTTTTTTCTCGCTTTATTGTTGTTGCCTTTGTTTGTTGCAAGTGCTTTACATGTAATGCACATGGCTAACCTTCTGCTACAGATTCCTGCAACGTTGTTACAACTCTTGCTTTTAATGTAGAAAAATTTTCACACTAAATACGTGCATAAATCATGAATATGTGCAACACATGAGACAGGCAGGTGAGGTAGGCAAGGCGCAGGCAACGACTTTAGCTCAAGGCTAAGTTCCTGGCAACAGATTCGTTCCCATTTTTATTTTTATTTATACTTTTGCACTCTTTCCCCATTCGGTGCAGTAAAAGCGAAATGTGTGTGAAAGAAATACGAAGGGTAAGAAATAAATCAGAAGAAAATTAGAATAAAAAATTCACAGATGTCACCTGCATTACTTGCATTGCCAACTCAGTTCAGCTCAGTTGCGCCAGATCCAACGCAAATCCAAAGTCAACTCAACTGAACTGCTGATGGCTTTTCTGAATGTGAATGCGATTCTGAATATGAGTGCATCAAGCCGCACGGCTCGTCTCGGTTCGGCTTGTTGCCATTTCCAAATGTTGCATATGCACATTTAGCACAATCAAATACAAATACAAACAGAGACACACACAACATGCTCAGGCTTAAGTGCATTACATTTGCCTTGGTCTTTTATACTATATATACCAAGGTATCTATGTATATTTATAGCTATGTGTATGTGTGGCACAAATAACCGCCAGGCTGCCTCGTCTTACCGCAAATCGCAACGCTTCGTTTCGCAACGCATCTGATCGCATTGCAACGTTTTCTATGCAAATGCAACCACCACACATGTGTAAAATAATAATACATACTTATCTGTGTATGTGTGCGTGTGTGTGTGTATAACCAAAAACGCACACTCAGGACACTTGTCCTGATTATGTTGATGACGTTCGCGTTACTGGCGACGATGATTATGTTGTTGTACTGCAAAGTGTCGCCGAATGGTCTAAGCACAGCTGTTATTGCAAGGATCCCCATCGTCGTCGTGGTTGTTGTTATTGTTGTTGTTGTTATTGTTGCTGTCGTCGCCATCTTGTTGCTTGTTAAACATTTGATTTGATTGCATTGCAGCAGTCGTAAGGGCACAGACACACGCAAAACACATATCAGATTCACACAGATTTTCATCTATCTAACTGGCACGCACACGTGTTAAATCAGCTGCTTCGCCAGTTTTCACTGCTGCTGCTAGGTTATTAAATTTATATGAGTTCAGCAGCTAGGCTATTACATTGCGTTTTAAATTATTCTTCCTCTAAAGCTGTGATTATGCTGCACAGAGCCGCAGGTGTGATTTGTCTTTGGGCCTTAGTGGGAATTGCACAGAAAATCAGCAACGGAAAATATCGTTGCATGTTTTGAGGCGCAAGGGTTAAAAGCTTTCTTTGAGTCGTCGATGCAGCTGAGCGTTTTGCATCAACTTATGCAAATTATAATTATAATAATAAGTCCAGCAAAGGACAACGACAACTTGAACGCTTTGACTCACAAAAAAGTGGTGCAGACTTTTAGGCGAAGTGTGAGTAGTGAAGTTCTAGCACTGTCTAAGGTCTATATAAAATATAAATGTTGCACCTTATTAATAACTGATTAATGAACGACTTTGAATGGAACTTCAAGCTCGCTGGCTAGGGGACTGAAGCTTACCTAGGAAATTCAAATCTTAAATATTGCTAAGATACCCGGCCAAAAGTCATTACCTTGTGGGCCATTACGATTGAACGCTTAAGAAAATTACATCCTTCAATTAATCTCTGCTAAACTAATAAATCCAAAAATCACTGGAGTGCTCAAAAGGCAAGTAGTAAAACATTTAAAATGCCAAGTAAAGCAAACTACGAAAGTGTACTCAGTACTTCTGCCACACCTGCTTGCCTGCCTCTCTAACTACGACTAGAACAAGTTCGACACACTCAATTAGCTTTGGCGTTGTCATTAAGTAATTTTCGAAAAATTAATCACTACCAACAACTACAACAACTAATTAGTATTGAAGCGAGGTAGAGAACGTGAATTTCAGAAGGATGTTTGTCGACAAGATTAGTGGATTGCGCTGCACTGAGGAGGCTAGCATTGAAGTCGAAGACGGCACTACTGGGTCGTCTTAAAGATGAACTCACGAAAAATATTTTGTTTGTTTGTTACAGTTATCACAAGAACAGCTAAAAAGGTAAGTAGCGAAGTAAATAAAGAAAGTAAATACTTCTAAATGAGAACAATGCAAGCTTGAAAAGCAGCTTACTTACGTGCACTTGCTTACCTCTTTACGTACAAGCTTGGAGGTAGAGTCAGGTACTAAGGTTAGATAGTAGCAAAGGTGGTGTAAGTGGTAGTGGATGAGGTAGTCGCTGAATGAGGGAAACAGTATCTTAGGCAGAGGATGAAGTCGCCACTAAGGTAGAAACTATGCTAGCGGCTGAGGTAGAGCCTGGGATAGCAAGAGTGGTTGTAAAGCCATTACAGAGAACGAAGTAACCAGCTACTAACCCAATTAGCACTTTCAACAACCAAAACAAATTCAACGACGACGAAGACTTTGCCGAAAGTGAAGGCTAAGTGTTGGGGGTGTTTGGGTATGACTAAGGATATGTCTATAGATATATATGAGTTTGTGTGTAACTCACTCTAGTTTAGAATTCTAGTTACCACAGTTTAAAAGCGAAAATGAGCACTTTTCTTTAAATGTTTCCGATTGGCAAAGCCTCGCTGTAAGAGAAGCTAAGAAAAAAAGAATAAGTGAAAAAGCAAATGGTGGTAACATATTTGCAGGACGACAGGAGGTACTTTCGAATATATATAGATGTGTGTGTGTGTGTGTATGTGACACCAAACACTTTCAATTTTCAGTCAATCGAGGCGCATGTATGCCAACGAACTAGCACAAGGACGTGTCGTAATCAGGCCTCCTTCTGCGCTACACCGAATTGAATTGCAGGGGACTGAAGTGAAGAAGTTCGCGTTGCAGAAGTGCCAGCAAAACTTTTGCTTCAAGCGAATTCAATTGGTTACGATGTTCATATGAGTGTTTTTATTTTGTTTTTGCTTTTCTTTCTTGAGAAAATCTGCTGATCGTACGTGCTCTTCGCGTATTTTCAATATTTGAGGAGTATATTTTTGGGTAGAAAATCCGTCAGCGTAAACACACTGAAAGCCAGCGAAGCAAGCAAGATTTTAAGTAGTTTACTAGCGTACAAGCAATGCACTTATTTCACATATTAAATTTGATCTGGTTGAGAAACGTATCGGCGTTTTGGGTATATTCCATCAGCATCAGCATCAACGCCGTCGCCACACCACACCACATCACACGAAAGGCCCACTACATCATATGGATGGTGGTGGTTCAACTATTGCCAGCTGCTGTCAGCTGCAACCGAATATGCTTTTAAGCGCTGTGAAAACACAATGCCGCATCTCTGGCTTGAGTTCGTTCAAGAAACAAGTGGCGGAACGAGGAATGGAATGTACCATAATCGTTTGGATTTTATCAAGTTGAAAAACTTTGATGGCGCACATAAACTTCAAAAGTTTGAAGCGAACAACAAGAGCAAGAACCACGGCGATGACGACGACGACGGCGTAGAGAAACAAAATGTAGCATAAAGTTTATGAAAACATTACTTCATAAGAACGAAAATTAGATAAAATCGTATAAAAGCATATTGCAAACTCTACTCAACTCACTCAATCACGCACGCACGCACTCACGCATGCTTGAACGAAAGCATTTCTACGCTGGCTGACGGGTGAACGCTTCATTCGAAATGTTACCAAATCATAGCGACCCGGCCACCTACCCGTGCAGTTCATTCAGTCAAAATTTTTGGCGATGTTTTGCTATAAGCTGATAAGCATGATTGAGTGGCATTGGCCTCGGGGAGTCAGTGAAGCAAAAATGCAATGAATACAATATGAAATTTTCGATTTTATTTTAGATGTTTCCGCCTCAAAAGCTGATGAGGGTCTTTGATTGGCTGACTGCCATATACAATAGCTTTAGATTTTTTGAAGATCAATTGATTTTATGTGGATAATTCCAAACCTAAAACAGAGTGTTATGGGAAGGTGAGGGAATATTTTTTTAACACCAGTGAGAGTTCAAACAGATTTACCCAATTATTGTTATTAGGTTTTTCATACTATCGTAGACTCTTCGGATTCCGGTGTCGCTTTACATTTGTATTTATATTTAGCCTACGTTCTACTAAGGGCCCATATTACGAGTATATGCGCAAGCTGAGAACTATCCTATTCACCCCCTTTCCCGGCACTCTTCCGGTTATTATTAATAATAAATCTCAGGGTAGACCACACATTGGGGAGATTGTCTGCTTTGCAAAAGCTAAAGACTTCCTGAAGGCATCAGCTTCACCTAAAGAGGTGGAACAAACTTGTTAATGTGGCGAAACCTGAGGTGATAAATAGTTAAATAGGTGAGGTGTGAAAAAGGTATGCTCTCGCATCAGCCAGCAAAACGCACTGAATTTCTACTGCGTATATTTTAGATTTATATTTTTTAACTATATGATTCCGCTTCTCAGTCAAATACGCACTTATGTATATTGTTAGTGTTCCATTTTCCACATGCATTACTTCTCTCTTCCCCCAACTACTATCAGAGAGGCATAGAATAGAGTTACCACCATTCCACCAGTCATACCATCCGTTAGTGGCACACTGACGACCTACTCTGTCAACCCACCAGACGACTAAAGCTAAGCTGTTCGTTTGGAGTATTATATATTAGCAAACTATATTATAATTAGCATAACCTATATTGTCTTTATAATTAGCAAAGTTATGTGATGCTAAGCTACTTATATCAACGAGGTAAATATATATGTATAATATTGTTGCCTAACATCCATTCCTGTAGCCTTATACTCGTAACAGTATCAACTCAATCATGATGCTACTTATGTAAATCTGACCGACAATAAATTGCACTCCTCTATTTTTCAAATCAAAATCCTCATTTCGAATTCCTCTACCTCAACTGAAATTCCAATTGATTAATTTACCGTGCTGTCATAAATCTAGCTCGCACTACAACTTAGAGCAGACAGTCGAACCGGCAGAGTGATAGAGGGAGAGCGAATGAGTGCAAGCAAGCAAAACCGTGACCACTTCGCCACTTCCGTTTCGAGTGCTGCTCTGACATTTACAATGCTTCCGTTGCAGCTGTTGCACAATGAGGAGTGCGACGTTATGAGACTTCTATTGCAATGGAAACGACAACGAACCAACTACATTACAACGTTGAATACCTCAACCAATATTCATAGTGGTACAGCGGCATAACCTCACTTTGTCCTTGCCGTCCATGGCAATGGCAACGAGAACTGCAACGCCGACTACATAAATCCAATTATAAGTTGTAAAGCGACACTCTTACATATTTTCTACATAAATTCTAACATTTTCCAAAGTCCCATGACACTGAATGTTCGAAAGAAAAAACGAGAACAAGAAACGCCCCTGAACAAAGAAAAATGTTGAAATAAAAAAAATATAATAAAAGTGCAGCGTTTAAAATACTCGTAAGCTGGAATGATTCAACCCGCATTGGTATGTATGACAGTACATAAATTTGTGATGCTGGCGCCAGTTACAAAATTACAGTGCAGCTGTGCTCTGTATCGTGCCCTCCTTTGTTGTTGTTAACTGATTTTCTATGGCAGTAGAGGTTTGCACTTTGAAATTAATTAAAAACTAATTTACGTATTACGCTGTCAGCCAGCAGATGGAGAAGAAGCACTCAAGTGAGAGCTTTGTGTTTCTGAGATACAAGAAAGATGCTGCACCAGCTATTTAGCTGTCTAGTAGAGCAAGCGCAACAGATTACATTAGCGCAAGGAAAACCTGTCAGCTCTGGAATTAGTCATGTTGCACACAATGAAGAGCATAGTGCACAATAGAACGACGATGACGTCACAGATTCTAAGCTTTAAGATGTATTTAACCCCTTCAGTTTTCTCTTCTCATGTGCTTATTAATATCATGAATTTATAAGGAGGAAAAATCCCGTGAACAGAATATCTTAATTTGTTAAAGTAAAGGAAACGGATAGCATTTGAAAACTGTCAATTGAAAATGTCGCAAAACAATGGAACCAGAATATAACTGGGAGAAATTAATATTGAGCAGAATTCCGAAAATAAAACGTTTTCAAAAAGTAACCAAAAACTAGAAATAAGAAAGTATTATGAAGTAATATATGTGGGAGAAGAGTTAGCTGAGGAAAACTCAGACAGTGTCCTATATTATAATCCGGCAAATTCCTATAATAATGAGGCTAAAGCTTATAAAGCGTGAAATGAGAATGGGAATAAATTATTTTTAATCTATTAGGTCATATCAAAAGTCTCCACGGTTTTTTTATACAATTTTGAACAAAAATTTTCTTTATTCAAAATCAATTTCAATCAAGTACATATTCGTCATTATTATCTATGACCTTTTGCCATTTTTCGGGTTGCTTCATAATTCCATCGTTGTAGAACTTCTGTGGTTTATCAGCGAATAACTTGGACAAGTGATTTTCAGCGGCTCTTCAGTCGGCCAATTTTTTACTATGAAGAGAGTTTTGCAGAGACCGTAACAAATGGTAATCAGACGGTGCAAGGCTATACAGTGGATGCATCAAAACTTCCCAATCAAGCTCCACCAATTTGCCAGAAAATGAGTACAATTGTGCATCAACTCGGGAGGTGGCCATTTGAGCAATATAATGTTTTCAAATTAAACCCATCAATTTTAACCCTCAAATAAACTTTTCATAAAAACAAGAGCTGTTTTTTTTTTTTTTTTTGTTTTTTTTTAAGAAAATGATAGCCAGTGCACAAGGACCGATGACAATAAAATACTTTGTTAACTTTGTCCGTATGACCTAACCAGGATCATCAGGATTAAATGAAAATTACTAATTTTACTAGCACCTAAACTCATTTAGTTTTTAATTCGGTTTGCTTTGAAGCGTGTTTTTTTTTTTGAGTTTTTGTGAACAATATTTTATTGGGAATCAAGCTCTAACATATTCAAGTCAGAATAAATATTGTATAATAAAAAAAAGAACCAGAAATCGAAAGCGAAACTAAAACTTACTCACTACCAAGTCTGTTTGCTTCTCTCACTAATATCAGAAACAAACTAATAAGAAACTGAACCCAAACTGTAATTTTAACTATAATCGAATTCATGAACTGGTAATAACAAATACCCAACCCACATGAAAGCTCAAATACATCGACAAATAGAATCTACTAAAAAAAAAGTCAACGAGAGAGTAACAAAAAGTTAGTTTCGAAGTTAGTTTTATCCAATACAATAAAAGGAAGAAAATTTTTCACAAAATTGTATTTCGACTATTATTGCTATTGTCATCTATAATGCTATACATATATATTTTATTCTTTCCCATCCACTCTACCATGTCATTTTGCTGGATATGATACCACAACTTGAGCCATTAAACATATTCACACTTGAATACGCCACAAGCGAAAGCCAGGCTAGCTAGTCAGCTAGACAGGACAAGCTCACCTACACTGGTACTAAACAGTATCTCTAAGCTTATTACTAGTGTGGTTGACGCTGTCAGTCTGTCTATCTATCTTCTTGTATCAGAATATACGTGTGTATTCGTATGTAAAGTAGTTTGTGTAGATAGTGTCTGTGTGTATACCTGACAGTCACAGTTTATGGATAGAGTCGACAAACTGCAAGGACAAAGTTTTTTCCCTCAACTACCGCTTCTTGGCTACACATATTGTCTGGCAAAAGGTGGTAATAGCTTCAGCTTCAGATACAGCGACAACTTCAACTCAAACTTCGGCATACATATAAAACTTTTAGCCGTGTCGTCATTCAACTATATATTTTCGCCACCTACCTACATGACAGTTAGACAGGGCTGCATCCTTCCGGCGTGAGTAGGTATGAGTGTCATAAACAATTGCGCTCGACTAACTCAACAGACGAGTTACTAATATGTTAATAATATTTTATGGAAAGTACTCAGCAGCAACGGCAGCAAGAAAATGAATTTCACTCAAGAAAATTAAATGTTCGCTAAAGTTTTGTCGGTGGTGAAAAGTCGTGTACAACGGGTGAAAAAAGTTTTTTAATTGGAAAATCTGTCTGAAAGGCATAGTGCGCGAGGAGCGCGAATGCAACAGAACGAATGAGTTTCACTTAATTAGAGAAGTGAAAAACAATGTTGAAGTTGGTAGTTGAGTAACATAAAATTCGAGTTTTACTTCGTTCTTTTTTTATTGAAAATAGTTTTCCTTTATTTACTGTTCTCTGAAGAGTGTTTACAGTGTACGCTCACAAGTTATGAGAATTTATGTTCAACAAAAAGGTCTGGTTAATTGTAATTACCCTTCTGATGGGGTTGTTTTGTATATATTTAAACACTAAGAGAGTTTTATCTTTACGGGGTTTTGATCAAAAGAATTCGTTATGATGATCGATAGATAGCAAATTGTTGGAATGGACAGTAACTTAAGAACGCTAGCTAAATTTAATACATGAAATTAAATAAGAAAACTAAAGAGATCAATGGGTCATGAGAGTAAAACACAGTTTTTCTGCTGGGTTTGTCGAGTTTCCAATGATTCTAGTACTTTCTCCAGAGTCTTCTTCAAGAAGATTAGATTAGAAGGTTGGATTAGTTAAGTTCCTCAAATTCTAAATAATATTTGGGTGCTGGATATTATGTGGACAACATTTAAGCTCAACACAAAAATATTTTAAAAAACACAAGTACTTAGTTTGAGAACAAATACAGCGTACAACTAGGTTTTCTATATTTGAAAATCTCTATGCTTAACACTTTAAAAACAATCTACTTGTTTAAAGAAAGAACTGAGAAATACTGTGTATATTATGAACTCCCAGAAATAATTGAGTAAGTTCATAATTAAGTTTGAGAATAAAATAAAGAATATAATATAATATTCCATTTGGTATACGAAAACTGCAAATGAGAAAATTGGTTTCTTCTATAGATAGATATACGAACCTGGGCAGTGGAGGAACACGGCGTCAAGCCCTTGGAACCTATTACACTACACCTTAGAAATAACTATAGTAGTAAGTGAAAATAAAGGATAAAAAGGAGGAAAAAAATAGATACAGATGAGCGAGGCATTGCAACCATAGCTAGTTTAAGGCCCATCAATTGAGTTGCTTCTTGAGACGTTCTATAGCTCTGGAACACACATAAGATAAGAACTGTTCAGAATTGCAAACTTGTTGGATTTTATTTTACACTTAGATACTGCATCAGCCATACTGTTGCTTTCATACTATATTTTCAATAGTTAATATTACTGATGGTAATTCTTTTTCGCATCTCGACACCATTACAATTCTACTTCTTTCCAAAAAACACACTTTTCTCCACTTAAAATTTGAGTTCTCTTTTACCTTTATAAGCCGATGTCGCAGCATTTAGAATAGTCTATAAGCTCTCTAACTTTCTTATATTGTATATTTTACGCTTTGCTTTCGTTAACCAAGCTGTAAATTTCAACAACCTCTCATCAACTAACGCCAATGGCCTCTCAACTAGCCTAATCAGCTTATGGCAGAAATTCGCTTTCAGACAATTTCCTTAACAAACTAAATCAGCAGCTTTAACTATAAGCAGCAGCAAATAAGGGTGGGTTAGTTCGATGAAGTAGCGTGTTCATTGCATCGTAATACACCACTGGCCAATGCCCATTATAGAGTAACATAAGTTAGAACCAAATCGAATCGTACTCGGACTAATGAGGCAGGCAACGCATCGAATGGCAATCGTATTAGCTTATGTCAACAATCCACTAAGTACATAGAACTAAACAGCGAGTACGGAAGGAGGAATGTGACAGCAACTGACAGCAACTTCCTGAAATTAAAATAAAGCATTATTCTAAGGCATTTTGTAGCGCAACTTAAAGGCGCCACAAACCAAATCGACAACTATGAAATTGAGTGCGCGTGTGGTGGTGATGATGATGGGAAGACGCCTTATGGCAAGCAGTTACTTACATACATATGTATGTACAGAAAGAATGGGGCATGTTGTGAGTTGTGCAACATAAAACGGTAAATGACATTATTAACCCAGTTTTTCGGCAACATTAAGGCAACACCAACAACAACGGTGGCAACACCAACACCCACACTTCGTGAACAAGCGTTCACACAACTTTTTCGAACACAACACGAGTCAAGTTTTCTTTGCAATGTTTTTCACTGACAATTTTTTGGTTTCTTATGTTTTTCGCACAGTTTGGGTCTAAGCCCGCGCCCAGTTAAACAATAATAACAACAACAGTAACATAGAATTACATGTAGGCGCTTTTATCTATATTGACAACTATACTGCACTGTTGCTATTGCTGTCACATTCTGCTCGTGTAGGCCAGGCCACTACAACAGTCAACGCCATCAACAACATTCTCACAACATATGGGCTATAACACCGCCATCACCCCTTAACCAACGTCATTAATATCACACTCATCATCAACATCATCATCATCGTCATCATCACAGTGAACAAACAAGTATGTATTTATTTAAATTTTTCAACTTATTTTGCATAAAGTTGGTGTGTTCGTTGTTGAGTTGCCTTCAGTTGCAGTTTATTTATTTTCTGTTTCGGGTACTGTCTTAGTGGATTATGCAAAAAATATATTACAACTGCAATATGCACTCGCGTTGGGTGCAAAGGGGTTTTAAGAAAACAGTACAATATGTAAGAAAAAGTCGCCTACTACAAGCTAGGCGCTCTCATATGGTGCGAGTGCAAGAGAGTTATGTCTTTAGACTTCAGTTAAATAAAGTCAAGCCAAGCGAAGCCAAGCCAACCCGAGTCGAGACGAGTAAAGTTAATTGTTTCTTTTCAACAGTCACCATTCACATATTCTTGAAGACTTTCTTACCGTTGTTGTTTTGTACTTTTTAACATATGTTCATGTAAATAGGCTAACTGTCAAAACAGACTCAAATTCATGCCTTGATGTAGGGGTTGCTTCTATTTGAATGTTGTTTGACTTGTGTTCTTATTTGACATGGTTTTGTGTTTTTGAAAACCCTTCAGAGAAAAGGCAGTATTAACATTTGTGAAAACTCGTGGCAGGGATTTCAATTTAAATTTACAAATTTCTATGTACAATAAATTGAAGGCTGTTTAAGCAAGAAATTATTAAGAGAACCAAAAAGTTGAAGACTTCTTAAAAGAATATTATTATAAATTGCTGTCGTATATTTGTTTTTGTTAAAGGACTTTTAAATAACTTTAAGGGTATCATCCGCAGGTTCGATTATCTGCACAATAGAGGTTGCGCTCTATTAGATAGACCCATCCTGCAACACTATAACTTTGACAAAAATCATCTGATCTTATGAGATTTTTACTATGAAGCAGCAAACACCAATCGAACACGCTGAAACTGTTCAAAAATGTCAATCATTCTCAATGAATGAATCACTCTCAATGAAAACCCAAAGTACGTGGCAAAAATTAAAAAGGTGAAATGTGCGCCGCCAAAGAACAAGAAATAAATTTGTCTTCTGGTACTGTCGGTAAACACAAAAGTGACATTGTGATGTAGAATTTATGCGTATATGATCAGCGGACCGTGCTTTTTCGAAGACGACAGTGTAAACAGAACAACCGTAAATCAGGAGCGTTATCGGGCTATGATAACAGATTTTTTTGATGCCGATTGTTCATGAAAAAATGTACACTTATTTAAGAAAAATTAATATCTGATTAAACATATTTTAAACATATTTTAAGAAGATAAGATCATTACAAAATAAACTTAGAAAATACACTATATGAACACATAATAAGCTTGTTGGAGTGGAGCTTAGATTCTTTTTATCTGAGCTAGCTGCTCTGAGCTAGTATCGTTCGATCACTGATGGATGGAGTGAAACATCAGTTGCTGGTGGTGGGGCTCCTGTCTCCACGCGCCAGTGAGCGCGGCACTCAAATCGAAATCACAATATTGATATAATATATATTGATATATATATATATATATATATATATATATATATATAATCAACTTTCACGCAAAGGAGACTGTATTCTGTAGAACTTGCAGAAAGATCATTAAGCTGATTGCTGAACCTATTGCTGAGCTTTATGCTGAAAATATAAACGCACAGGTAAGTGCGCACATCAAAAACTCGCTCATAAGCTAAGCTCCATTTGATCGACCAAACATGTTTGATTGTTCAGCATGCTTACATGCATGGAGTGCATGACTCACTCTTTAAAGACGTTGTACAGGTCTTATGTGACACCGTATGACAGTCTTTTCCGAGTAAATCGTTCAATAAAGGCCACTTTCAATTTAGTTCTTTAAAAAAAAAAATAGTACATATTAAACAACTCTCAAATAAAGAAAGCGAGACACATATTTATTTATTTCAAGAAAATCATCATAAACGTAAATCTTTCGAACCAGCTTAAATGGAAAAATTAAGTGTTTTTAAGCACACTTCAAGCAGATTTCAATTAAAATAATTGTATTTCAAACCAGCAGAGACTTATACGACTTCCAATCAAGCATAAGTTTCAGGAAATGTCACTTGCATAATTTTTGCCAAAGTGATATTCAAATAATTTTTCGATTTTCTGCTTTTGGCTTTCCAACCAATTTCATGACTCTAAGGACTCTACTGCAGTAAAATATGTGATATCAATGGGAGTGGAAGCGAAAAAAGATACACTCAAACAGTTGCCACAATTCTCAAATCCTCAATAGCATTTAACATGCAACGACCTTTTTTTTTTTTGGAAAACGATATCTTATCAAGCAACTAGAAGAAGGGGCAGAAGACACAGGATAACAGCAATAAGGACGACAACGACTGACAGAAGCAAACATTTATGCCAAAAGAAAAAAAAATATTTTAAGAGCTACAAAACGAACAAAAAGAATTTATGAATTTCAAACGGAATTTACCTTCAAAAACTGGCTTTTGATAAAAGAATTCCTGATACACCTACCTCCACACAGCGGTATGCACAAATACAACTGCAATGACAAAAAGGAAGCATGCTTCAAAAGGCAAATATATGCTAAACGTTGCCAAAATATTTGCGCATTTGAGCAATGGAAAGAAACTAGAATATGAAGTTTAACATTCGCAGAACCCACCACCCACTCGAGTAATTTTTGGTTGGGTTATTGATATTTTTGGAATTTGCATATCATAAGCTCAAAACCGACCGACCGAACGACAACTGCAATGCTCGAAAACAAAATGACGACTTTTTGTAGGAGGCGATGCGCTGTTGTTGCAACGGTTTTTGTATACAAAACAAGCCGACTCGATAAAACCAAGGCCTGATTTGCATTTTGGCTCTATGATTGTGCGTATATCTGTGTTTGCGCTTACAGAAAACTGATTTTTTTTTTAATGGTAGTTTATACAGCGCATGCATGCTAAAATTACTTTTGCTGGTTATGGATGGATTGCAAATATTACAACAAAAATTCCAGTTACGCACGAAACTTTATTATTTCTTATCTAATGTTTTCAAAAACAAATAAAAAGTTGCTCTTTTTTGCTTAACTCAGTGAAATACTTTTTTTATTTATTTAGTTTCCCTTATAAGCTTGATGTACATAAATATAAAAACTAATGCAACGACAAACAATGACAGTGTAGAAAGAAGTATCTCTACGATATAAAATCCAAGCAAACAAATCAAGTTATTTAAAATGGAAATTAAGCACAAAGCAACGGCAGAAATAAAAAAAAAAAACCTTATAAAACAGTAGAAACTATTTATATTATTTTGCGATGCTTATCTTACTCACATAATGCGATGCTATTAAAATTATATATATATATATATACATTTTTTTTTCTTGCTATTTAATGTGGAGAAAACTAAAATTTTGACGGAAGTGAAGTCACATCACAATATTTTAAATATATATTTTTTTTAAATTTATTTATATGTAATTGAATTTATTATACACTAGCTCGCTGTTTTGTCTTCAAAGAACACATTTGTGAATTTGTTAATACCAATAGGAGACAAATTAAATAAACAGTTGTCTTGTTTACATTTAAAACTGAGTGAGGGAGTGGGAAATAACAGAACAGTGATTTCAAACAAAGGGGATAAGCTATTTACAACTAGTCATTAAAAGCGGCAACTCAATATTAACACAAAAAATATCAATTTGCTTTCCTTTCGTTATGGCACTTCTGTGCTAACAACGGCACCTGTAATCACGGGTAATAACAGGCCTTAATTTTGAAATAATTCAGCAAGTCTATAAAATGTGTCTATTACTTTGTGTAAGTCTTCCGGCGTTGCTTGGGATTTGTGTAGAATGAAGATGTAAACGGTAAGTGAAAACTTTTTTAGTCGGGTTGAGCTATTTAGGGCAAAATCTGAGAAGTCTATAGAGGCCATACTTATATACATACCCACATTCAAGTACATACTTCAACTTTTATATGCATAGATATTATATTTTACTGCATGACAAATTTATAATATCCATAAATCTTAATATTTAATAATAATGTGTCACGATGTTCAAACGAGCTAATCCCCAAACGATTTCAATGAAAGTTTGGGAATGTGTATGGTTGGGATCTTTAACCCGGATAAGGGTTTTTGCACATGATAGGTGAGAAACAAAACAATTATTGAACCAATTTTTAAGAATTTTTTTTTGTTTTTTTTTTTATTATTACGAGTCTTTTCGTTTTCTATTGACCATATTTAATTTTAATTGTGCTGTTGCACTTTAAAACGCCGCGATCACATTCAAAAGGACAAGCTTACTTCTGTGGCAGAACAACGACTGCCTACCGGATTCACTGGTATAATACAAAATAATATAATAAAAGCTGAAAAATTTTTGTACTGATCAGGAGCTATATAATTGCACACTGATCTGTTTTTACTGTAGCTTTTACTCTTCATCTTAAACACAGAGCGATAAGCATTACTTAATTAAAAAATTACCTCTTGGAAAATATAGTATTTATATTACCCCTAGATTACAAACGAATTTGGAGAATTGCTCCAGATGTACTTAATATTTGTTTGTATACTGAATGATAAATGTAGTTTTGGAGATGAGTTCCTTTGGTTATGATTTCTCGCACTTCATTTTAACAAGGCTCTGCTACTACTACCAACACCAGATAAAATAAAATCTTTAGTAATTGACCTGAAATAAAAACCCTAATTCTAGTTTATGACAACTCATGCACAGTCTTTTACCAGCATCATTCCGGTGGCACACACTTGTAGAATCCTTTGATATACACCCATCCTCTGCACCCTCATAGCACAACACATTTTGCAACACCAAGGCTCACGACATAGCAAACTAATTAAGGCAAAGCTTGCCAAAAAAAAGGAAAAAGAAAAAAAAGTTAAAAGCACAAGAAAGAAAGACTCAAAAATAACATATAATTTATTGCATTATTTTCGTGTCTCAATTTCAATTTCAAATTAAGAAATTTTTTGGCAACACGAAGCCACCGAAGATTTTTTAAACGCCAGTAGCAGCAGCCGACAGCACAACTCGAATTCGCAAAGGAAGCTTGAAGTTGAAGTATTCTCAGTTTTATTTTTATTGTATTTTTTTTTTTTTGTCTTTTTGATTTTGACTTGCCAAACAATCAGCAGCAATTACCGAGCTTTTTTCTATCTGTTTGTCTGTCTCATAGCCTGTCTATTTGGCTCTCTGTCGATGAGTGTATACTCAACCCACCCACTGTCTGCAACGCTTTGGTAACTTTCCAATTAACGAAACACAAGCGTTCTTAATGACGATGACGATGCCTATGATTATGATGAAAATGATGATGATGAAGTTGGTAAAGATTGCTACGTTTCATTTCGCCATTTTGGCTCCTCTCTTCTGACTTCTGGCAATCGTAAACCTCCAATTCCGTGCCAAGTCCGTATATTGCAGGAAAGCAACAACCTCATTGGCTTAACGCACCTTTCTCCAAAAAACCTACCTACCCAGCTTTTCTTGGCCAACATTTGTAGTCGTGTAGATATCTTCTCTCGTTAGACACAAATTAATTGGGCTACGTTTCAACTTGCATATATACTTAGAACCAGACAAACAAATACGCGTATCTCGCATAATTGTGAAATTAATAACTTTGTGTTTGCGTGGGGTGGGGCCCCATTATTATAAAAGTTAATATTTTTAATTGTTTGTATCTTTAGTCGTCTACAATTCACCTCAGCTTTTCGCCGACAATCAGAAACACTTGACTTTGGCATAACGCGCACCTGTTCGAGTCGTTGGAGCCCCAACATACCAAGCTCGTCAGAGTAATCAACATAATGAAAAGTTTTGTAATATCCATGCGGCAGATGCAAGACAAAACAATATCATACAACATTTTAGCAACTGCTGTATTGTCAGCGTCAACAGTACTCTTTAAAATGTGTATCTCATACCCTTTCCGCAAGCCAAGCGACAGCACTCAATGAATGACTACTATAGCTATGAGAGCAGCACTAGACATTTTGAAAGGCAGTCAGTTGGCATACACTCGTAAATCAAAAAATTAATAATAAAAATAATATACACATAACACATTTAAAAAAACGTTAACTTTGACATTGCCGCAGTTGTAATGCTCTTCACACACTCTTCACACACAATAATGCAGGCTAATGTTTAATGTTTGAGCACAAAATAATATTACATTATTAATTTATGTACTAGGAATCGTCACCATTCATATTGTAGTTCAACGCTGACACCCATGGATTTACATGGGACTTTATAATTCAGTGATTGTGTGGTCTCATATTTTTCAGGGTTTTTGCGAATAGACTAGAAATACAGACCGATACTTGAAAGACCAAAAACGAATCGACTTAAAAAGGTACCTCCTAATAGACAAATTTTGTGATTGTATACCATAAAGTGTACCGACAAGTGTCGTGAGCATTAGGATATGTGTGTATCATAAAATGAGGCCTAATTTGATGATAGTAGCATAAATATTTTATTATCTCGCTGACCCAGAATGTATTTATTTTATGGGGTCTTCTGCGTCTCCTTCACTGTATTACAGAATGTAAAGAATATACAAAAACAAAAAAAAAAGACACAAAAAACAATTATTTTAAAAAACTAAGAAACATCCATCACTTCTTGGCTCCGCGCTTAATGTGTATATTGTTTTGTGTTGCTTGACGCCATATCATTTGATAATGGGTTCTTTAAATATGTATGAATAAATTTCGCAACGAGTTAATGTTCATCGGAACCTTCACCACATCCACTTCCAACCACTTCACAATCGTTGGGGTCGTTTCTCGCTACGCTCTGTTGGGGCCCCTCTGAGCACGACTGAAACAGTGTAAACGCGTTTAATGCGAGAAAGCGACATTACCAATTTAACGTTGAACTCCCTTTTATTCTACAAGGCGATTATATGGAATTTAAACAAAAAAGGAGCAAAAATAAATATATTTCAAACAATTGAGAAGAACTTATTTCTTATTGCACACAGGTGGGGCAACGGGTCGGACTTGATGAGTAGGCGCTAAGTTGAAGTTGATTGATTAACACGTGTCGGCACTCTACGACCCCGGGCACAATTAGAATTCTGTATAAATTTCGCTTTTTCAACTTGACTGTGACATATTGCCAAAGCTCTACATTGAATTGAATTTGACAAAGCAGAGCAGGTCAGGCCAAGTGGGAATAATTCAAATTTTGGATCGTTTTGCCGTGGTCTCTGGACGGGGAATTCAAATTTTAATTTGATTAACGTAGACATTCTGTTGAGTGATGAACTCAGACGAACGATTGTGAAAAGTGATTTGAAAAGGGAATTTTGTATAATGTTTAAATAAATACTAATTCTGATTTAAATAAAAAGATATTTAAAGAATGCATTGTCGATGGAAATTGTGTTGTATTACATAAAAATTGTTGCATTCGAACAAAGAAATTTTCATTCGAATGGAAGTGTTGGATTTAGATATATTTTCAATTCGAAAAATAAAATTTCGTTTTCGAACATGAATTGAGAAAATGTTTATTTAAATATAAATCGTATTCGAATCAGCAGTTTTACAACCAATGTAGACTATAACGAAAGAGTTTGTAATTCGAAAAATTCGTTTTTTTTTTTTACCCAATTGGAACAGAAATTACTTGCAATCAAAAGAAATCATATTATTATTAAATTAATTTAAAGATTTGTGAACTCGATTGATTAGGTAACATCTAGATCTGAATGGTGTCATTTGATAATTTTGTTTTTTTTTTTTTTAAGGCGAAGGATGTCGGTTTTGAAAAATAAAAATGTACCAGAGTCGAACAAATTAATATTACTTAAGGTTACAAAGCGTTTATGTATGAGACTAACTTTTGTCTTGACATCTTTTTTTTCTCTATCGTCTATACATTCATCACATAACATTTTTCTTGAAAATTTTTTAGAACTTCGTTTAAGCCCATTTGTCCTAGACAATATGTTTTTCATTCGAACTTGAGATTCGAGAATATTTTTTGTCTTGCAAAATTCAAACTACACACACTTATAGAAATAAGTTTTATTAATTTTCCATTTCCAAACAATTTCAATTGTAAAACGTGCATTCTTGTGCCAACAATTTGTATATGAATTTTTATTCCAACAGAAATTTTCCCATTCGAAATTGAAAACATAGAATTCGAAAAAGCCATTAAATATTTCTACCAGCAATTGTGTGGTAACCATACCAAACGCCTATTATTTATACAATAAGAAGGACATAGATTTTTTCATTTCAACAACTTTTTCTTATTCAAAATAATAAATTAAATTTTTCTCACAGCTTCTTCGAAGGTCGACTGTCTACTAAAGACATTTTTCTTCGCAAACTCATCGCTGACAGGGCAAAAATTGAAATTTTCGCTCAGCTTGCCTACGAACTAGAGAAAAACATTGCGAAAAACTAATGACTAAAGTTAGTTGACAATCTACAAGATTTTTCATTTAATCTTGCCGACTTCCGCTGTCGTTCGCTTCTGCTACTCTACAAACCAACGCTGTAATACCCCACATTCCGCTACCCAACCCGCTTTAAATATATTATATGCTTTATTTGCGTTCAGTAATTGTTACTGTTGGTGATTCATGACATTGTATGGCTCATAAAGCAAGGCCAGAAAACACAGAGAGCGTATTTTGCCTATAAGAGTGACTTTGTACTTTTAGTCCAAGTTTTCTTATACATATTATGCCAACAGCAAAAGGAGCAGAAGTAGAAAAATGACTGCATGAGATTGTTTGCTTTACTTTTTAGTCAACAAAAGATATAAAATCATATGGTTTGAAGAAAAAACATTATTATAACAGATTTGTATGGCCTAGTGGCGTAAGTTTAAGCTTCAAAGACTCGGAAAGCGCTTTGGAGCGATGACTAAAGCCCAGCCTCATGTTTCTTTGCTTAGTTTTATTTCTTCGCCTCTTTTTTTTTGTGGTCTTCCCATTGTCTTCGTGAATGTCGTTTTTTTATTGCCGTTTGTATAATTTGTTACCTTGAACTTGTAGAAAGTACGCGTAATTTTTTTCGGTTCACGAAGTCTACAAAGTTACATAAAATAACGCCATTGGCATTGCGGTAGTTGAAAGCAAATTCCATTTCACTGTGCCTTCGCTTTTTCCACACAATTTCTTTTCTATTCTAAATTATGGCAATCAGTTGACGATTTGTATGCTTCGATGGAACTCCTATAAAGAAAATGTCAGTATGGATTGCTTTCGGCTTCAAATGATTACTTGGGCGTATAGCAAATGATGACTGGAGGGTGTATTTGTTGAAGAGTTTAAGTAAAATGGATTTATTTCATTGTCATTTTTTATTAGCTTCGACAAACGTAAAAAAAGTCTACATTTGTATTTTGTTAGTGAATAATCAAATCAAGCTCGAGATACAATAAAAATGACCGAAATTCATTGAAAAATTGGAAAATAAAAAAAGTATGTTGAATATAAATAAATACTTTTTCTATTCGATGTCTATTGCTCTCCTTCCTTAGGCCTCACTTACAAACTTTGTAACGAAGATTAGAAAAATATAATATAGTGGTCGGCATATATATTTTGACATGCCAGAAACAACGGCACTGTAAAGTTTTCGCCGGTTTCTTACTTTCTTACTTTAGCTTAATGCGACGGAAGCTTTTTATGCTCTATATTCCAAATATTTCGGTAATTGCTTTATGTATTCTTATTCTGAAGAAAGAAATACAGATTGGGAGAGCATAACGGCACAAGAATTTAAACATCACGTAATTTTACCAATTTTTTTATTTTTATTATTCAATCATAATTAATTACAAAAACAAAAAAGTTCCGCCATTAATAAATAAATTAAAATTAAAACATTCGAATTATGTGACAAAATTTAATTGGGTATTTCCGGGATAAATATCGCTAAGAAATATATATAATTTGTAAGGCCACACTATTTACTATCAAGTAAATCAACACAAACAAAAAAAAAAAAACTGGACAACTTACTAGTCCATCAAGGAGAAAGCGCAGTACTAAAGCGCCACACTGAAACCACACAAAGCTTCAGTTTTGGAGTAGCATATTAGCATAGACAATCATATAAGCGAAAGAACAATACGCCGACATTTAAATGATGCTAATATCAAGATATATGTATGTAGCAAGTTTAATTTCGTTTATAGCCCCAAGAAATAAAATAAATCAATTGGAATTCACAAACAAATTTGTTAATGAGTACTTATCTGGACAAATAATAGTCTTTTCGAGTACCACTCATCAGAAAAGAAAGCTTTTGTTAGATTAATCCAGAAAAGTCACAAGAAAGTTACACCAGTGTGTGAAAAAATTAGCCAGGGAGGCGGCAGCATTATATTCTCGGGATATAGTTGATAGTTCCATGAACCAAAATATATATTTGAGTATTATAAAGAATCTCGCATTTCCCTCTGGTGACAGGTTAATAGAAGAGACATATATTCTTCCACAGGAAAACGCATAAGAGAAAATGATCAAAAAGTTGAGGTCGAAATGTTGGCCGCCAAATTTAAACATCCTACATAAAGCCATCGATCTAACAAGAACGCGAAAAGAAACACTCGCAGAGGTCACAAAGTAGTGGAACAAGACTCTAGCACAATTTCTCATATACCTGGTAAATTCCGATCCATACCGAATCCAAAATAATTTTGGTGCAAAACAGTTACAGACTTAAAAGCTTTCTCTACTGAATAATTTTAGATACAAATAGAATCTGGCAACACTGCAACGAATCGATAAACATTTTAAACGCCACAAACACAAACCACAAATACGAGTAAGTCCTTTACAGAAAACCAAACCAAACCAATCCTAAATCGTTATCCTTATAACAGTATGTTCACGTAGCTAGTCTAAGATTTCGTATATCCGAATGTCATTATTTTATTTTATTTTTACAACACATGCTAAAACCTTTTAACACCTTCTTCCGTTGCATTAACATCAAATTACTTGAATTGTCTAACGAAATTCCGGTTTATCAAAACACGAGGCAATAAAAAAATGTCAGCTATAAGTGTATATAACAATAAAGAAAATGAACTTTATGACCCATAAGAAAAAAAACCCACCTTGAAAATGTGTGAGAAGCAGCAAATTGCTTCCTGGCAACTACGAGCCACATAAACTGTCGCACAATTTTTTCTTCTTCTTTTTCAATTTCTCGGTAGCCAAGTGAACATGAGATGGAGATGAAATGAGTGGAGATGAGCAAAGTTATGTTTTGTGTTGAACAGAGTTGAGTTTGTAGATGTGCAGTGTTGCGTTTGAATTTAGCCGCTGGACAAGTTTTTCATTTGAAATGAATACAGACTTTTTTTGTTCTTTTCGTTGCTCCTTTTGTTAGTTGGTTAGTTAGTTGGTGGCCTCATCCTAAAGCAACAACAATGGATCTTATTGTTGTTTTTTTGGAATATTGCTTTTGACAAGATGAAGACACTGCAGGCTATTGAGAGAGTGAACTCTGACAAGAGAGCTGCGATAGTGTGATTATGTGGAGAAGGGGGCTGGTTTCGAGACACAATGAAAGATTGCGGGTTTTTTTTTTTACTACTGCTGCCGCTGATGTTGAATGAGACTTTATCTTCTGCTTCTTCTTCTTTTTTCGTCAATAAATGCGGGTCGATACTCATGGAGTAAAGCGATAAGACGACGATGACGACGACGGCATCGTGGGAAGTTATGATTTAACAGGCATAAAAAAGAGGAGAACCAGCTGGTTGTGTGCACCGCCACTCTGAGTTATTATTCACGTTTCACTTACTTTCAATCAGTTAGTCAGTCAGACCATGAGTCAGTCATTCTCCCATCACTCAGTCGCTTATTCATTGCGCCAGTTGTGAGCAGCACATCTCTCTCTGTCTATATATCTACACAACATACGCATCTAAATATGAAGGACGCCCGCAACGTCAAAACCATTGGGTAGTTTTGTATTGCTTTGTTTCCAAAGGATATTAGAAGAGGCGTAAATGTTCAAGGGGGAAAGTGAGGCAAGAGTTGTACATAGCATACCCTCTCCCTACAAATAAGTAATGCTCATGGCATGTTGTTGTCGTCAAAGCAAAAGGACTGTCGTTGGCGCATTTGTGGAGACATGCCTGACATGACAGGAATGTGTTTGCCACTACCACAGAAGTCGAAGCCAAAGCCAGAGCCGGAGTCGAAGCAGAAAGCAGCTAACACGAAACGACATTTCGAATTAACGAAGCATGAGATTTGATTATATAAACTGTAACATAACAACAGCGATGAGAATGTTGTATGACAATGCGTAACGCTGAAAAGGATGTGTTTGCCTGTCATTGTTACTTTTAAGTATTCTACATGATGCTGTTGCTATTGCTGGCACTGGTGTTGATGTTGGTGTTGGTGCTGGGTGTTGCAACTTGTCACGATTTTATGCCAATCCCTTTGCCATGCAAGGAGTTGTGTTGCCTCAACAGTACTACTACTTATGCGTCATTATTTTCATAACTAATGGCAACAATAATAACGTATTTGGGCGACCGATTTGGTAAAATGTTCACATATTGCAGCGGTGTTCAACACTTTGAAGTGTCATATTAATTGGGTGGAGTAGAACCACTTCAAAGCAATAAAATTGAAATTTTTCATTCCAATGAATTTTATACGCATAAGAATCTTACTGATACTGAGCAAAGATTGTTTTCATTTAATTTCTTTTTTACAAAAAAGAAACAACTTCATAAATCGGCACAAATTGGGCGCAATAATTTTTTTATTCGAATGAAGTATTATTTTTTTTTTTTAGAAGTTCATTTTAGATGGAAATTTATGTACGAACAAAACTTATACATTCACGATGGAAATTTATTGATTGCCTATTCAGGCATACAAATTCCGCACTCGAATAAACCAAGGATTGCTTTGAGCAGACAAATTTTTGTTTATATTTGAATTTTTTGTTTGACTACTAGAAATTTAATAAAATATGTACATTTATTTTTATTAAAAAATGTTTTACTCTTATTTTATTTTACTTAATTATTTATTGTTTTATTTTTTTAAATAGTTGATACAGCACTTTTACCGTGTCTAGAGTCCTTTACTTTTTTATTCGAAAACTTTCATTTATAATTTTTTTAAAAAAATCTATAGATATACGGGGCTGTCAGAAAATCCAATCGTTGTCGGATCGGAATTGAAACCGAAAAAATAAATTGTTTTGGTGTCATGAGTGGGTTGAGTCTCAGACTGCGACAAGTGCGATTTCATTAGAAAAGCCTTTTTATTTAGACGATATTACTTAATAAATCTGCAAAACAATTATAGGCATAAATAAATGTATGCAACCGAAAAGCAAATTGTACTTACGCCAATTCTGGATGCTCCAGAGGGTTACATCGGTCTCTTAAAATTATGCGTTTATCCTTTCAAAATTGTCTTTCTCCATCAATAAAAAAGCTACCAAAGCAGTAGTCTTTTGAAAATATTTATTTTTCACGTTTTGTTGTTGTTTGAGAATTCTTAATTTTTATAAAACCGTCAACTATCAGCAGAACAGCTGTGACAAAACAATTGATTCGAAAATGGGTTTTGCTTGTGTTCGAAAAAGACAAACCCGATCGGGCTTCTAGACACCATTTTAAATCAGACTTGGATTTCAATTCCGATAAAAAGCAATTCCAATTCCGACTTGGATTCCATAACATGAAGGTTTGACATTACTCTCCGTATATTTGAATTTTTTTTAATTGAATCAACGAATAATCGCTTCATATGTTATTATATTCGTGAAAGACCATTTTGCTTAATTTTTGTTCTCTACAAGTCTGGTGAGTATGAGATATGTTGAAGAAGTTCCAACTCCAATTCCTGTCACAGTCATTTGTGCAGTCTGAGGTCTGGCGTTATCGGGCAGTAAAATGGGAGTCGGTCTGTTGCCCAATCTAGGCTGCTATTGCTCGTCTGCTTGGTTGTAGTATACTGCAGATGTTATCGTGGATCATAAAGGATCATACGTACACCAACTACCAACAGCATATTTGTGGGGTCAAAATGAGTTCTTCTGGTGATCAGACGTGAAATGTTGGCTTGAAAACCAAAATATATATATATATTTTTTTTTTTAAATTTTATAGACAACCAAAGAGTAGAGTTGGCCGTTAACATTAATCTTCTTTGCTTATTTTATTTATTATCGAACTGAATACCTTAAAGCTGAAATGCTTTCAATTGTAGTATTATCGCGCCTATACACAAATGCCAAGCAAACTCTAAATGCCTAACTTTTCTGTCTTTTTATTGCCGTTTTTATAACCAAATGCCATCATACCACATCCCGAAACAATTTGCATGCATTTCAACAATAAAAATCGCTGCTCATAAACTTCATATCCATTAACAACACCAAAACGTCACTGAAACTTTTAACAAAACCATAAAAGCGCAGAGCGGACAAGGTACAATAAAAGTTTAATTAAAATACCTCGCCTGTCAATAAACCAAACATTTGCGAATCATAGATAACCTACGAAAGTTGGTGAAAGAAACATTAAACCAACAAATCTGGTCCCGAAATAGTCAACAATGTGGATATCAACGGCTGATAAGACATGCACGGTTGAACGCATGAATCGAGGGTTGGTCAATGAATTCATAAGTAGGGAAATAGATAGATCAGTTCATAGTTAAGTAAACGAATGAAATTATAGGTAAAAGAATGTTTGAGTGGGTGACAAATGATATGGATTAATAGAGTGACGATTGGATGTATGGATGAAGTAACAGATGAATGAGCTATATAAGGTGAAGCGATCAATACATGAGCTTAAGGACGGATTGATGAATCCATAAGGAGATAGAAAAATGAGTGTATAACTGAATAGCTAACTGGGATAGTCGGGTGGATAAATAAATTAATTAATTAATTGTAATGAATGTACGGTGAATACATAGATCAATAGTTAAATGAGTGGAAACATGAATGAACAAAAAACAGGAAAAATAGAGCGATGAATAAATAAATAGGCTGTGGATAGATGAAATAGTGGTACAGAGTACAGAGAGCGATAGGCAAAGTCTCCAGCTCTAATAGCCCCAGTGGAGATTTGGGGTATTAAAAAGTTTTCAAAGTGAAGAATTAATTTCTATATCATAATTGTATCAAAAAGTTCACATAAACAAAAAATTTTCCAGCGTTGATTTGAGCGCGTTAGGTGTAAATTCGGCTTCCAATGAATTAAATTGAAATAAGTCGACTTAAGTAGTAAGCTGAGTGCAGTTGAGTTGGTCGTGTGCCAAGCACGACCCTCGTCGACACACTCAAAAGGCGTGGCGTCGTCTGGCAGTGAGGGCGCTACCAGACGAGACCAAACTACACGTTGTGAAAGTCAGTTTAATTAATTGCATACAAATTATTTAATAGTAATAATAAACAAAACTCTATAATAAAAGAGAGCGAGTGCAACGAATATAATGAACGTGCGGGCTGACTAGCTGGATGGAAAAATAAAAAGGGTATAAACATAACAGAAAAAATGCTGCTTGTGCAAATGCAGCAGCAAAATGTTAAAATACAGGGATTATGCAAATAGGCAGACCCCGGAACTTGCTATCCAATCCAATACATAGTACAGTCGAACCAACCAAACTCCCAGAAGCACAGTAACTCAGCCTACTCACAACAACACCCCAATGGACTCGGCCTTTTGGCATGAAATTCCCGCTGCATCTGGGACTCCTTTTTACACATTCGCGTTTTTTTTTTCACTTTTAATAAAAAGTAAAATTATACGAGCGCATAGCAGTGTTGCCACGTTGCAGGATACCATAACTGGCACCAACCCAACTGCCCTAAACGCGACTACTTTCTATATATACAACTACAAGAGTTCACGTTCTATTTGCTTAAAATTCTAAACGAGCAAAGCGTCCTTTTCATTAGCAAAAAATAAAAAGTCTGAGAAGAAAAAGTCAGGAGGACAGGCAGGAAGGACGAATGGATATAAAGCAGTAACGCCATTTTGAAGTTATGTATGAGGCTCATGTTTTGTGAGCTGAACTGAGCTCAGCTGAGGGCTGAATTGAAGTCCTGCGTAAGTGATGTGAAGTGAGGGATCGGGGCATTGCGTCAGGGCAGCAGTATTTTCAAAATGCAAGCGACGACGGGCTACAAAAATAGAAATTGGCGAAAAAAAAATCAGTTGCACTTTACACAAAAGTTCAACGCATCCTCGTAATACTCATACCATTACCTCCCGTGTTAGTCGTACTAGTATCCGTAGTACTCATAGTAACACACTCATCATAATCGTAGCCCACCAAGCAAAACTCACCCGAACTCGACTCAATGACGGAAGTTTGCATTTACGAGGCGAATTCGTAATCATGTTGAACTCGGCGTTGCAAAACTAGAAATGAATAAAAAAAGAGGCTAAAAAAGGCACAAAACCAGCTCCAAAGCTAAAGCTCAGTTTATCCTTTTGATTCCGTGTGTATGCGTGTTGGACTATAATGGGCCTCTAGGAGGTGGTACTACGTGGGTACATACATTACATGTGTTGTTGCTTTTTTCGTCAGAGAATAGGGACCAAACAGCAGCAAAACACAGGCACGGGCAAATATTATTTCATTTCAATTCAAATGCGAGCAGCATACGAAACATTGGCGTTAACTTTTATTACAGCACACTGAGAAAAATTATTTGCTTATAATGAGCCGTTGTTTTGGAGGTACCCTAGACTACAACTTGGGAAGTTAAGTAAAATTCCAAAATAATAATAATAATAACAAAACTCGCTTATTCTAAAAAGAATTTCGTAGAAACACGGTTCATCCTTACAGTAAAATGAAACAAAATTAAAGCAATCATAAAGTTCTTCAGTCCATCATAATCCCAAGGTTATCATAAGTTTCATTTTCTGTTGCCTAATTAATATATACCAAAGAATTTATCCTTGAACCTACTTAAATGCAATGGCAAAACAAGGTGCCGTATCAGGCTAAACAACGCTTTGCACAGTAATCGGTTAAGGAGATAGCATATATATCCGAAGCTTGCATGAATTCTGGTCAGTGAAATCTAATGGTCAAAGTTCGAAGTATCAGTGTAAATAGGTCGCAAACAGTTGTGTAATTTCTTAACACTAAAATAGCAGCTTTTTTTTCAGTCTTATTAAATTATTTAATGTATATTGACGCTAATCAGGGAACGCTCAAAATTGCGTTTTCGACAATCATTACACTTGTTATTTGATTTGAAGAAATCTGCTGCCAAAGCCCTTGCTGCACTGTCATGTGCAGCTGTCCAATTGCCAGTTTTGGTTGACAAAGAACGGCCTGGAGGATCAAAGAAGTGCGAAAATAATAAGTTGCAAGACATCGTCGACTAAACTGAGAAAAATCTAAAAAAATCCATGGATTTTCCAGATATTTATGAGTACATCTCGAACATTTTTAATCATTATTAAATCCTAACAATGTGTGATATACATGTATAGTCTTGCAGACTGCTGCTCATACACCTTTTAACGAAATCTATCAAAGTGTGTCATGAAATAATTTTGAAATACATTTGAAATTTAAGACTCCATAACTATTGCATTAAACACCTTCTAGAAAATTGTTGTATTAACGGAAACTCTGAATTTGAATTTGTGCAACTTTTTGCCAGAGTTAATGCAAATATTTTCCAGTTCAATGCTTCATGACTGAAACAAATTACTTTGAGAGCAACAATAAAATGCTTTGAAACAGCCCCAACTACCTCATACCCAGAAGCAGTCATTACTGATCAAGTGAAATGCTTTTAAGCATATTTTGAGAGTTTTGATTTCCAAATTACTGCGAAGTATTTCTTTCGTATTCCTGGCATTGTTTTTTTAATTTTATTTTACTTTTATTTTTTGATATGTCGCACCCTGGGCGAGTGCAAAATGCCAAATCCTACACATACTTTGTAAGAGCATGAAAAGGAAGCACACACACACTCGACAATTGTTTTGTTGTATTTTTATGCCTTGAGCATGCAAACGTCCTTTTTTATTTTACTTTTTTTTATGGAGTACAAAAATGGAGAAAAATGTATCAAAAATTTTCGCATTGTTAAGCTTGTGAGGAGGAGACGAACAAAAGTGCACTCAGGCGTATAAAATTTCTCCAAAATATCAAAAATCTTATGCTTCAAGGCATGTTGCAGCTGAGGTAAAATAAATTGTGAATTTTTTGGGAGCAGCCAGAAGTAAAGTCATTTTGGACTGTCTAGAGACTTCAGACTTTAAGCTACTCAAGAGAAATACAAATTAAAGAATTCCTAACAAATTTTTTGCCTTTTCATCGTGTAATCTCATTAATCAGAATTTAAGAAAACAGACGGTGCTCATAACGATAAAAAAATTTCAATTAACCGTTTCAATTAACCATTTACCGGCTGTGGCGCTCGAAAAGCGCCTCAACAAAAAACCTATTAACAAAGGTCAGGTCATCGTCATTAGCGAAAATGAGAAAACAAAGGAAAATAAAGAAGAAGAAAAAGAGAGAAAATTGCTTAGAGTCCATGAGGGAAAAAACCTCAGCGACAAAGCGCCAACCATTAACATATTTTCACCGTGAATAAAGATAGAATAAGAGATGGAAAAAACTGAAATGCCCTGAGAGACATGATGAAAAAAGGACATGAAAGAAAAACCCAACAATTTTACATCATTAAATATATGCATCATTTAATTTTAAATTATGAAAGAAAATAAAAGCAGCAGTCAGCGTTCAGAGACGCTGACAAGCAGAAAGGACGACGACAACGATGAGAAAAAATCTACTGAGGACTCACTACGACGACTCACAACACTCATAGAGTAACTCATTTGTTTGCTTAACAACACTGAAGACTAGCAAGTAAGCAGTAAGTGGCGTTGTAACACAGAGTCGCAGCATCATCGGCAGGAGTAGCAATGGCGATGGCAATGTCGGCCGCGTCAATGGTTGCCGCTTAGATTAGTGCGGCACAAAACACAAAAGCGATTATTTATATATGGTAAAAGAGGATAAAATAGCATAGGCATACAGGCGCACTCCCAAACTCAGAAAACAGCCACAGGATATAGTGGTATAAAGCACAAAAAATTGCACCAGAAAAACGACAATGATGAGCAACAACTACACACAAAGTCCAACCTCCCTAAAATGTCTACAATTCC
Source organism: Cacoxenus indagator (assembly GCA_035041755.1). Classification (NCBI taxonomy): domain Eukaryota; kingdom Metazoa; phylum Arthropoda; class Insecta; order Diptera; family Drosophilidae; genus Cacoxenus; species Cacoxenus indagator. The sequence goes on along the minus strand of JAWNKX010000218.1, from coordinate 1,863,915 downwards.
CACAGACCCGTAACTCGCTATCTCATTTCCCATTCGAGTGCTAATGTTTCTACTTTTTTATATGCTCGTTGCTGTTATTCGCCATTCACCGTGTATGCAGTTCTGTCCTTGCCAAAAGGACTCACAGCGCTTAGATAATAAAAACGCGCTTGAATGCAGAAAACAGTATTTGAAAAAACAAAACGGGAAGGACTATGTGTCCCAAAAAAATTGTAGGCGAATCTCAGAGGTTGCTCGCAAACCCGGTTGCATCAGTCGATTGAGATATACGTGTATACTTGTGCCTCTATATAGTTTAAGAATAATGTCAGCATGCATACCTGAAAGCAGAAGAGAACAAAAAGATTGCATTAAATATTTGTAGTGAATTATGGCTTTGAAAAATAGAAGGAAAAATGTTAAAAAGAAGAGCAAGGAGGACAAAGTACCAAAGTGTCAATTAAAATACCTAAATTATTTAAATATTTTTTAATATGACTTTGGGGAAAGAGAAAACATAGAGAGTCAATGCTAGAAACTTTTGTCTTTTTGTAGAAGTGTTTAATGCCACAAATTACTACAAAGCCACCTCACAATCACACAGCAACGTTTAAGATGCAGTCATAAACTGGAGGAGTACAAGGAAAAGACAGCTATTGTAGGTTTTCGAAGCACGCTAGCTAACGAAAATATCCAAATATTTAAAAACGTTTTATAACCCTTTTCCGTCCAGCGTAGAGCTCACTGTCCTGTTTGAGTCCAAAGAATACCAAAGAGATCTGAAATTCTGGAACTGTTTTAAAAGTTCTAGAGTTGTGGCTTATAATAAACACCAAACGCCAACGACTACTTATAGATACAATATCATATACACGTAAGATTTATGTGCTTTCTGTATTAAATCACAGAAAAAGATTGGTAGGTTCAAACCCAGTACGCCGCCACTAATCTCAAATCTCTTCAATTGGATATACGCGTAGAGAGGCTATCTATAAACACATACTCAATATTAGTCGAAGAGTGGCAATATTCCACCCATGCTCTGAAGTGAAATACAGTTGAACCTCAATTGCACGGGATTCTTTCGTCAGTTAGTTAAAACAACATTAAATTCACTGGTTATCGTCTGACGATAGTTAGCATATAGAGAGCAATGAAGTTAGCATCAATTATCGATAAGCTATTGGGAGAAAAATATTTTTATATCTAAATTAATCTAGATTATCTTATCATTGTTTCCCTTTGTCTGAATATTTATTGGATTAAGTTAGGTTATTAAGAGCGCATACATTAGAAAACGATTGACCTGTAGCACACGGAAGCCAGTTAGGCACATTGCAATTCCCGACAAATATGTACACTACAAAATTCTCAACGTTAGAAGTCTTGTTATTCGTACTGAAGCTCTCGGAAGGTAATTAGATCTAAAGAAGAAGGAAAGCGTGAAAAATATTTCGGCAGGAGTATTCAGATACTAGTATGACCGTATGTGATAGGTGTTTGAAGAGAAAAACTTCACAACTATGTAGACCGAACCATCCGAACAGGATCCACATGTTTAAAAGAATCTATAAATAGTGCAATACTGCTTTCACACACAAGAAAGATAAGAAACAGCATTGTATTGTACAATAGAATAAAAATTTATTTTAAAGATATTTATTTTAAATAGATAGGCATACTGATATAGTTGAGGTATATGTATATATATACAATTTAGATAACTTTTTGAATTCACGAACGCTCCCCTATTTATTTGCACAGAGATTTACTTAAAAATTTAGTACAGCATAACACACATGAGCATATCTAATCATCATCGCCGTACACAGCGCGATCAACAAGCGCGACCAATCAAGCTTCTAAATATATTAGCCAAAATACAACTACAACCTCATAACTTACCAGACCACCAGACAAATTTAACTGGAAAACGCTTAGCAGGTAATTGACCCCACACTGAAAATGAAGCATTTTCTAAGTACGACAAGAGCTAAAAAACAACAAAAAAATTCAACAATTTTTCGCTCGTTTTTCTCGTGTAATCTGATATGATGCATGAGCATGAAATGTGCTCCCCCATTTCTGATGTTATTTAACTCATTCGCTCATTCACTTGTTGTCATTCACGTTTTGTTTTGCCATTTAAAAAGTGTGATTTTCATTTTTCCTCTTTATGTGTGCCTTTTGCACATTTGTCACTTGTTCACCATGAGACGAGAAGAGTGTCAAATAGAGACGACGGACGGCACACACAAGGGTGCACTTAAAGTAAGTAGGAGTAGAGTAAAAACCGGAACGCAAAAGGAGCGAAAAAAATTTTTATGTGAAAAGGCGCGCGCTATTAGACCCGGACCACTTGCTCCATCCAAGCAAATCTCTAACGTACGTCCACCTACATATGTGTATACGAGTAACTGTGGGAAGCCATTACAGAGGTCGTCGTTCGTGTGGTGTTTATGTGTGTGCATTGTCATCGTCGCCTTCGCTGAGCTGATCTGATATCAGTAACACGAGCTCTCCACTATGACACCCTATTTTTGTAGCCATACGGGCGTATGAGCGATTTTTAAATACGTTTAAGCGAACATATTTTTTCTTTAATGCAAACGTACAATTACGATTAATGGCGCGTGATAAGAATTTATTACTAGAACATGCATTTAATAAGAGCCAACAACAAAATATTTTCTAGCTGATAAGGCAGGCAGTCACTGATTTTTTTTGTAGTGCATATAAGATGTGTCGAGGTTTTAAAAAAAAAAGGAAAAAAAATTTTATAGCGTCAATAAATTTTCAGCAAATACATAACGATGGCATTTAAAAATTCAATTTTGACTTCTCGAGTCTACCCGACTACACCTTCAATAATATACTTCGAACCTGCTACTTATAAAATTCTTCAAATTAGGTTAGTATATAAGGGTTTTTCAATTGTATTTCCTAAGAGAAAGTTACAACCGGATGTGTGGGTGGGGGATCGTGGGCAAATTGCAGAACTTCCTACTCCTGGCATGTGCTTCAAATCAAACCTATAGGATGTGATTGCACCACTGAATACCGCTCAATGTGATTACATAAAATGGTCTGAATTGACTAGCCAACCTCTTCGGCTAGTCAATCCATACCATTCCAGCACACATTCTATGCTTTGAATGCATGACTATCCGTTTATTCTAGCGGAGAAATTGGATCGTACCACAGAGTATATGTGGCCTCCAGAGTGTGCACTGCAAGAGACAGTCGTCGCCGCAGTGCACTGTTGGGTGCCTCAACGTATTTGCAACCTCGAAATATTTGAAACTTCACAGTATTTTTTGCCCACCGTGAATACTGAACCTGGAACTATGGGACGGCAACCGTAGAACAATACCACTAGGTTACCGAAGCCATACACACATTCGGGAAGGCAAACTGTATATGGAAAGCGACACGAACGGCTTCGTATACTATCGTGTGCGAGCCGACGTTGATGTTTAATAATCAAATCAAACATTCATTGTATGCGAACGTTACGATGCTTTATTGCATGCGAGCGTTACGATGATTGACTGTATACGAGCGTCACGCTATGCACATTTTTACCCTACTAAAACCAAAGATGATATACATAAAAAATCAGACTGTTTCTTTTTTTTTTTTTCAAATAATGGGTTCTAAAGTAACAGACAGGGGTTAGAGAAAATTATTGAAGGAAAAGGCATCACAACGGGCAACAATGATTTAATCTGAATCTGAACCACTGTATGAATGGCTGCAAAAAGAGAATACCCGGCTCATTGTTCCCTTTGGCTAGGTTCTTACCCACAGTAAGTTTCTGCTTTGTATGGAAAACAAATATTTTAAACTTATATCATTTAATTTCATCTACAGAAATTCCTGCAGTGTGATTCATTTGGCGTGCAAAATCAAGAATCATAAGGCATTATAATTATACCTCACGATTGTACATGCCGGATTGAAATAGTAACTAAATATCAATTGATGAGCGTGAATTAAATATACATATAATTCATATAGATATGTAATTTTAAAAATTGATCTATTCCTGGAGCCACATTAAATATCAACACCAACTAAATGGATTCAAAATGGCAGCGATGCCACCAACAAAGTCGTTTCGTATATCTTGCTCTATGCTCTATGATATTCCGTTGGTTGTATTGGGTTATGTAGTATAGTTGGTGTCAGCGTAGGTTATTCTCAAGTGTAACACAAAAAGATAAATCAAGTGCATTGTATTGTATTCCTATAAAGGGTCGAATGTTTTCAATCAAAATTGGCCGGTTGGTGAATTTGAAGAGACCAGTGGATGATTGCAACTTTTATGAAAGCAAAATGTCGTGCGAACATGAGGCTAAAGTAATACCAAATCGAGAAAAACAATAACTAATTTTCCCTACGATTTTTTTCTGCTTCGTTATTATTAGTTATTAGTCCAGTCATTTGGTAGTTTTTCCTGGAAAGTTTTCCGGCAGTTTTGAAAATTGGTAGCTATATGTATTTTGATATATATGTAACCAATTAATTGGTTTTGCAATGATGCTATTTCCAATTCCGAGCAGCATGTCGAAATGAGAAGTTCACGGGTTAACCGTGATAATGACGACGTGAAAACACTAATGGATTGGTTGTGCAACCATCCACCTTTTTCAAAATTAAAGGTAATTATGTCAATAAGCACTGGCGTTATCGAAGATGAAAAGATAAACTGTCACATGTCTCAAGAAATTGATAGTGCTGGCATTTCTAAAATCATTGGCAGCGATTACTATACTGTAAAACTCAATTCGGAATGTCCGAATAAAATCACTTGGCGTTATGAAATCTGACATCCGGATAGAAGCCGACATTCTCCCGTTTACTCCATTATTAAGTTTCCAAAGAAAAGATTGATTATTAGGTGGTTCACATGGTGCTCCAATCTAACGAGGCATCTGTTGGTATGCTTGACGATTTCTTCTTCAATTGTTAAGGTCTTCAAGTCTCGATGGATAACACAACTCCGGATATACCACTGTGCATCTGGCTTGAACTGAAACTATTGAATAATTTCAAGGATTGAATTGGATAAAGTGCCCTAAAGCTGTATACCGTAAGTTCACATCTTTGATAAAAATGCCGGAGCATATTAATTGTTTAATAATGAAGATGGCGGTGGGGTATATGGATTTTTCTGCCTATTCGGCCAAGGCTTAATAAGGCCCAAATGAATTGAATTAAAGTTTTTTCAATCAAAATTATTTGTTTTGAATTTTCTACATTTTTAATGGGTTGATAATGCAATTTTCATTTCTTTCAAAATATCCCCGTGGGCAATGCTGTTCTTCTGCAATTCTAATACGCGTAGTAAAGGCAGATATAGCTTGAGAGTGGAGAATTATTTTAACATGATTTCCATTATCATCATGAGTGATGTTCTCGGTATAGTCTTTTTCAATTGAATCTTTACTGAAGTCAGTCTCGTCAATACCAATACCATTATATACATACCGGAGAAATTTCGACAGGCAGTCTAAGTTAAAAATGTTAGCTTTATAATAAACGCTTTGAGCTATATAATATAGGTATATAGTTACGAAATAGACTTATTACATAGCTAAAATCAATACCAAAAAATGTTACTCGATGATTGGGATGATTCTTACCATATGTGTATATCCTCAAATAAGGTCTACCTCACATATATGTTACTTATACGATCCAGTAATTGAAGAGTATTCAAGATTTCATTGGTGGTTTGCATGTGAATACCGAAAACTAATTTGATTGGTGTGAACAGCAAAAATCTCCTAAGATTGACGCATCGAACACGTGTTGTCATTACTATATAATATACCTTGTTTATTTTGCCTAGACTAGTTGATTGCACCATTTAAGTGTATTAAAGCCAATATTTAGAATATGTCCTAATATTTAGACGTAGAAGATTAATCTGATGTTTACAACCGGCATTCACTTTTATAATAACAAGACATTCTCATGGAAGTGAAAACTATAATTCGGATTAAAAATGACGACAAAGCGAGACAAGGATTATAAAAATTTATAACTAAGCAATCGTCTGCAAAGCCCTCATAAATTACACTAAAGTTCATAGAGAGAGAAGGCAACAAAAAATGCTTGTCAAATAAATCTTCCAAACACGCAAATTTCAACTATTGGGAGGCAAAGCGGCAATGTGAGATAAAGGGATCGTATATAGTAAGGCAATGATAGAATGGGAAGTAGTGGGAAAAGCGCGAGAAAAAACGTAAGCTGACAGCCAATTTTCATTCGCAACAGCACGTATTGAAGGTACGTGAAAGTAACGTACAGAAAAAAACACGGGCAGCTATACACACGAACATAGTTGAAACCAGCACGGTTATGAGAAGGGGAACTGAGGCATGCCTAAAATCGCCAAATGAAATTCAAGTGAGAACCACTGAAAATGCAGCTGCCGGAACACAAAGAGGAAGAGGTACCTCTTTCTCAGTATCTCTCGTTCTATCGCCTTGCCTTCTACTACTCTCTCTGACTCTACCTCACTATTGTCTACCTGTCTCGCTCAACCATTTCCTTTCCTCACGATTTCCTAGCATGTTGATCACATACAACATAAGCACGCAAACCTGCTGGCACACAAATGATGGCTTGGAGCGAGTTGGCCCGGTAGCCGCATAAGCTTAATGCAGTTGAAATGCAACGCATTGCAAGGAAAGTCAAAATGGCAGCCGGAACTGTCACGCACTGCGTAGTGGACACGACTGCATGTAAGTTTGATGGAGGTAGTGAAGGCATACAAGGAGGTAGCTGAGCGAGCAGCAGCCAAAAGTACAGCTACGATTGCTGTTATGGCTGGCCACGTAATGTGCGCGCAAAATGCGAATATGGCAATCAACAACATAAGCAGCAGTGGCAGGAATATGAGCAACAACGAACACAACAACAACAGTAATAATAACAACAAAAAGCAGCACGTACATAGGTCATTCATGATCACGTTGGTCGTAGTCGCATTCGCACTGGGATTGCAGTCAAAAGGACAACGTGAGCATTTAGTCTGACAAGCGGTTGGTCAGGCACTCAGGCGAGGCAAGGCACTTGGGTAGTAAAGCTGGCTGTCAAGTCGGGACATGCCACAACAGCAAAGCCATAAATGTGTAACGGCGCAGCACAACACAGCACATCACAGCGCAGCGCACCTTTAATTACGGCAAGCAAGCGCATTTCACGCGTAAATAGTCAGTCACGCAGTAAATGCTTCAGAGGAACCCCCGCAACCATCACATCACAAACGAACACAACTTACTAAGCCCCAAGTCACGCCTGGCAAACGCCCACTTTCCACATGCCTGTCAAGCTGCTGTTGCCACGGCGACTACTGGCTCTGTCGACGCTACGTCTTTTAATATTACGCACGGCACGTTTAAAGTAATTGCATTGCCTGGACTTGACATAAAGGATTTCGTTGTTGCTTCGGCGTCCTTCGCGTCTGCAGTTTGTTGCTTGCTGCCACCATGTTTTGGCAGCGCGTGTTGACGTTGCCGCCTACGCAGCTGTTAATGTTGGAGCTTCTGCTGGTAATAAACGAAAGCAAAGCTGAATTATGAAAATTATAAACAAATTAGCTGCCTTGCATAGATTAAGTTGTGCGCAGCATAAATTAAGTTGTAATCTTGGCTTAGCTCCTCCCAAAAAGCTGGCTAATAATGGTCTAAATTAGCGGGAAAAACAAAAAGTGTTGGCTGCTTTAAAACTATGACGGTTAGGCAGCATGCCTCCAAGGTAATTAGCAAACGCCTTTTTGGCAATAGAACAACGAAATGAGAAAAATTGGCGGCAAAATCAATGACTTCCCGTGTCTGGTTCGAAGATATTAAGACTCGCCAAATAAGTAAGAGTTCCATTAGACCAAGTAGTCAAAAGAAAAGACAAAAACAAAGTCTTAGCTTTTGGAACTTACTAAAAACTTCAGCTGCTTCTTTTCACTTTTAACTAAGTTTAAAATTCTCAAACCTTTGAATTTATTTTTATTTAAATTTCTCTGTCAGCCGAATTTCTGCCGCCAACACTCAAGTGTACTAAAAGTGAACTAATTCCAGCTTTAAATATTCCCCAGCAACACACGTATTAAAACCCTAAATCCAAACTAAGTACGTTTACAATCTCAAACGACTTCGCATTCCGAAATACGCCATAAAAGTTCAGAACAAGTTGCCAATGCGTTGAGAAGTTCAAGCGACAAGTGAACTTTTCTATTATCAGACGATGGCAGAGAATTTTAGCGAGACTACGAGCAAGGCATGTATATATAGAGAAAATGATTAAGCAGACCAACGCGGAGCGCTGTAGCAGATGCAGTTGCAGTGGAAGCAGCAGCAGCAGCAACAGCACGAACAGCAGCTGTGTTAAGATAAGAGCAGCCAATGAGCGTGTGCAATGAGGCTAAAGCTAAAACAAATCATAATAGTCGAGGAGAACGAGCAGCAGTAAAAACAGTACAAAAAAGAAAAAGGAAAAAAAATATTTAAAAAAAAAAAACAACCACAACAACACCGTTGAGTAATGCATGCAAAGATACAGATACATAGATACGCGTACATTCTGAAAATACAAGAGAGCATGGGGTTTGGGCTTTTATGAGGAAGATGAAAGAGCCAAATGAAGTTCGCTACAGTAGCCATTCATATGCAAATCACCAGAAGCAACAGTCGACGTTCTCAGTCATTGGCAACATCAGCATCGTCGGCATCCTCCGTTTGCTCAGACACCGCGATACCCAAGTACCACCAGAACAGCCTTTGTGTGTGATTCATGGTCATGTTTATCACACGTTTTCTGCGCGCTGCACTCCAATAACAACCACAAACAACAACAGCACAAACAACAACAACAAAAACAACAACTATTAATAAAACAAGTGCACGCTTTGTTGCAGCGCTGATTCCCAATTGGAACACCATGGTAACCAAAACAGTGGCAGTAGCAAAAACAACAGCTTGGTACAGTTGTTGTTAGATAAGACGTATGCGGAAGGCTTGGAGCCACGAAGTAGTAGAACCAGATAACCACAGCTGACTTGACTCTGTGTGCATGCTTTGTTGTTAATACTTTGATGTTTTTGATGTTTGCAGCCAAGTCAAGCCAAGCCATCTATTGTCTGCTTGCATCGTTATAAGTATCTGCACGTGCATATGAATGAGTACGAGTATCTATACAAAAGTATCTACACGCATGCCTTGTATGTGGCTGCACATACGCATCTATGACTCATACACCAAACTGGGCTTGGTCGTTCGCCACAATTTAACGTCGTCTGCGTTATGACGTGTAAACAAATTCAATAATTAATTCATTTTGTACTTAAGTAATTGTTTTGTACGCTAGTCAAACAGACCCAGTCTGGCAGATGCACCTGCAGCATAACAAAGCAGGAAATCGTTTGACGTAGCTAATTGCTCAAGTGGTATGAATGTACTACACAACTCAACCGAACGGACACCACCCGACTTGGAATTAATTTTTGATCACCTACATCAATTAGTATTAGGCAGCCACATACGAATATGTGTGATCTAAAGTCACTACAAAAGTCAAAGTTCATTGGCCAAGTGTCGTTTAACGGAAGAAGTATACGTGTGCATAGAGTCCCCCACGAGTAGGACAAAGTGGGCGAAAGACACTTCGATCATAAAAAAATAAGGAAATAAATAAATAAATCAAACCTTTAGGCAAAAACACGTACCAGTTACACGCACACATACCCATACTTTTATACTTAGCTTTAGATACTGTCAGAAATTCATCAATTAAAAAGGCCCAGGCTCAAAGTCAAACAACTCAAAGTCGACGTAGGCAACAGCAAAAGCAAAAGCAACAAAGACTCAACCAGAAAGACAAGAAAAATCAATTTAAATGATTACGTCTCGAGAAATTGGAAAAAGAAGACAAATTGTGGCACGTTCATTGAACTGTTCAGCTCAGAGATCAGAGCTGAGGCAAGCAACGTGTGGCATATTCATTTTATACGAGCGAGTGCCTCATATACTGATAAAATATGAACAGAAACTGACTGAAAGAATTAATGTGACTGTAAGAATTAAGGGTATTCGTATCATAGCAAAATTGCGAAGGGCAAGTATCCCTTTTAGTATAGGATTTGACACCACTTTTGACAAGCACTGACAAGAAAAATGACACTGTCTTTGGTTCTCTAAAGAGGTATATGAATATACTAGCTATTTTACCCCGTGTTACACTTAATTTCTGATAGTATCATAGTATGCTTGGTCTTGCAGTGGATTTGCCAAAACTTAGTCCTAAAAAAAAATTCCCTTTAAAAAAATCAAAAATAAAAGTATGCCAGTGTCTTCTATTGCGCAAATGTATTGTTTGAAAAAGAAAAATATTAAGATAGGTTGAGTCTATTTTGCGCCAAAGCGATACATACAATTCCCATATAATCAGATTTATATAATAGTATGGAAGTATGGATTCGCTCATACAGTTTAGGTTCTTTTGTACAATTGAACAATCAGCTGATTGTATACATATACACCCTGAAATTACAAGAAGCTTATACAGTTCGTTATATAATTCAATATGAAACATTTACTTGAGAAAACGGCAGCATCCATGGAACGCCGAATGCATACCTCTATTTCTAACGTCTTAGTTCCGTCCGAGGCATAGATAATATCGAGAATACTATATAGAAGAGTCTAGATTTTTCCATGCAAAGTTTATTACACTGTTATTTATTTTTTAGCTTGCTCCTTTGCACTTCTACTAATATCTCGGGAACCACCTTAATAACTGAAGAAATTGTCTCAACTATGAACGGGATACATGCACGTAGGGCACATGGCGCATAAGAAGCTTCCCCTTCAATTCGAGCCATAATCGAGTTGAATTCCAACACTTTAAAGCATTAATCTTATCCGGCTTATGTATGCGTAAGCCTGTTTGGGTAGTTCAAGTGAAGTTGAACGATGGCTTGCTACGTCAAAATGAGTTGTATTCGAGCTGTGTTTGTTGAGTTGGGCTAAAGGAATACGCATCAGAAGTTTACCTTTGAATTAATGCATGGAGTAACCCTAAATTAGGCTGTCAAACCCTGATGAGAAAATGTGAGGTTGTTTTATAAAACGCAAAAAATATATATAGAGTACATAAATAAAAAATTGATAAAACAAATTTCAATCACACACTTTTTGATTTAGGTCGACAAGCAAAATGGTATCTTTAAATAAAAAATAATAAAAATAATATTAAAAAAAGTTGGGCTAATGATTAAGTAAAAAAAACAAAATTCAATAATACATACGATTATTTTAAATTCTATTTCAATTTTATTAACCTTGATTTCATATTACATATAGTTTGTACATCTTTAATGTATAATTTGTAACGAAACTTTACTACTAAGAAAGAAGAGTTTATTTAAACTGATACTATAGCTACGTACAATATTTAATGATTATAAGGAAAATCGGAATAAAATTATAAAAGAATTATACAACTTCACCCACGGACTAGAACTATAAAGTCGGTACTTAGAGAGGATAATATTTAAATTAGCTTGTAAAGTACCGATCAACACGTTACGTGAGATATTTGATTTCGAATATTAAAGTTAGTTTATTTATACGCTCTCAATCAAAGGATTATGTTTCACAAGACGAAAAACGAAAATCTAGTCTAGATAGAGTAGATATTACTTCGGAAAAAAAATTAGAAGATATGATTGAAGTTTAGCCTGGAAAATCCAATTATAAGAAGGTATAGTAGAGTTGAAAATCTGGATATGATAAGATCTGAATCTGAATTGTTTTTTTGTAAGGTGAGATAAAGCAGATGTTGTGAGATTCAGTTGTTATTATATTAAAAATCATCAGCTTCTCTACTATTAAATCATCGAATATCGCACTAATTCAAACATATTTGAAAACATCAATCCATCGAAAGCAGCAGCTTTAATAAGAGTCCACCACAACATGAACTCATCAGCTCATCATTTTTGGAACGCACTGCGCAATGTCAAGGCACGCTAATCTTAAGTAACTTATGCAATCATTGAACTCAGTCACTGCCTGACATTGTGCTCGAATCAGTTATGTGGCAATCATTTTTGCACAGTGTAATTGACACGCGACGTGAACCCGAGACATAAATAAAATTTTTAATTTTCGTTGTTTTTCCCGCGATGACAACCACCGATGACGATTGAGAAAGACGATAGCTAAGGGTATGGACGATATGCCTAACATCCCATACATTTTACAGCTTTTCGAATTTGTCTTCATACCATCAACAATTTTCCACTCATTTTCGGAGTGTTTTTTGCTGCCACATCACCATGTTGCAAAATGCTTTACTTAACGCTGCCACAAATTTTTTTTCGCGCCTTGGCATCGTTCGTCGACTGCGTTGGGTAAATTCTTGACTCCAATGTTTGACACTTTGAGTAGTATTTCGCAAAGAAGTGCGCAAGCGAAGGCGCTGCTTCCTTCCTTCCTTCCTGTCTGTATGACTGTCTTTCTGCTTGTCAGACTTTCTGTCCGTCTATCGTTGTCGCCTTAGCTTGCTTTTTCGGCATGTATTTGTTTTGTTTTTTTTTTTTTTTTTTTTAAATTTTAGCTTCAGTTATTTTGCAGTTTTCCCCATATTATTTTCTTTTTCCTTTTAAGACGATTCATTCTCTCCCTGAATAAACAATGAGGGCGTCTTGAATAATAGATTTTTTTGTTTTTGTGTCGTTGCTGCTGCTGATTGGATTGGCGACAATCGAAAACGGTTCGTTGAAGAGTTTATAAAGCAAATCTCAGTAAATAAAATGCTCGGCATAAACAATTTCACAGTCGAAGCGGCCTTTTTGTTTGTTTTCTTACAAGTCGAAAACCGAAATTGCGAAAACAGACTTAAGCGAAATCAAACGAGTTGAGGCACTTGAATATGAGATGGTGAGCTCCTTTTCGGGTTCAACTTGTAATACACTTGAAAAAATAATTTACAAATAATTGAAAAGGAAAGTGAGACTGAAGACACGATTTTAGAATGTGCATGCAGCGATAAAGGAGAAACTGATCTTCAAACCTGATGAGAGGAAATAAAGTAATTCAATATGACATTATACGATAATTTTAAATTTTAGGACGGCTTGAAGTCAAAATTTGAGTACATACTAAAGTTATTAGGGATTTTAAGTTAGAGATAAAATACTAAATTATTATTATTAAAACAAACAATAAAAAAATTGAAATCTTAGCACCGAAATTATAGGTTTTCGAAGTGCTGAAGACAATTGAAATTAAATCTAAATACTGAAATTTTGAACAAATGCATCGGCTTAAAAAGGACTATAATTCAAGATAAACTGCAATCAACTGTATTGAGATTCAAGGGGATTTCAGTTAAAGCCTTACTTCAATTTATTAATAGACATCAAGGTCCTCAATACTATTCATATGAAATTCAAAGTTGAAACTGATATAAAAAGACGATAAAAAAATACTATTTTGACATTTCACAATTGAATTTTTGCCAAGGTAGTTGCGTGGCTTTGTAATAACCTTAAGGAAATGAGTAGTCGTCTGGCAACCTGATCTGATTTGCATTATTTAGATTAAAGCAACAACAGGTAAACTGGAATTCTTCAAGTGCAAGCGACGATGAGACGACCTAATGTTAACTACTACCATTGCGATAAAACTTCCTTATATTAGGAGCTTGAATTAATTCTGGCCATTGACATCTAATGGTCAAAATCCAAAGTAGCAGTGCTAACAGCTGTCCAATTCGATGGTTTTGACATAAAACCCAGATTTAATGACTTGAAACTATTGTATATTGAAAAGACCAATTGTATTAAATCGGTAGAATATTATTGTTAGAGCTTAGTCTATTGCAAATATACTTCAATTCTGCCGAACTGACATTCAAAGAAAATGAAAGAGATAAAATTAACTTATAGTCAAAACTTCAAACAACTTCAGTCGAACCAAGTATCACGCAATCTATGTTTCCAATAAAGCAAGACTACTCAATTGTTCCAATCCTCCACTTCTTATCTTCTATTCTGTCACTTCTTATTCTCCAATTCCACAGCCTCGCAACTGTTTAAAATAAATGCATTGTCATATGGGGTTAATAACATACAACGAATAAGCGTCGAACGAGAAAATTAAATGCAACAAGAACACAAGATGTCAGGAAAAAGCCAAAACTGGAAAATGGTGTGTGTGTGTGTGAGTGTGTGAAAAAACTAGCAGAAGAAACAAGAAAAACAACCGCAGCATGGAGCAACAGCAGTAGACACCAACAGAACACATTAGAAGAAGAAAAAATCAAGCTCACTTGGCATGCAGGAAAAATTAGTGCGTAACAAGGCGCAACATAAAGAGTGGACGAAAATATAAGCAGAGGTGAGAAAATGGCATATCAAACGAAGGTGAAGGAGGCAGTGCGAAAATCAGGAGTAAGAGTATGAGTAATAGAAGCAAAACTAAACGCAGACTTATTAAGCTCCGGACTTTCAATAATAAATGATCACCCATTCAACTGAAATGCGAGCGACGAAACGACTTTGGTATTTGCAACTTTGGTTTTTGCGTCATCAACGCTACGTTGGTTTTGCTTCTGACATGATCCAACACTGTACACAATAATAATAATGACAATTTTGAGGAGATGGAGCGAATAAAGATGACGATGCGGATGAGTGTGACGGCCATGTTTCTCAACTGCAGGCAGCACAACAATTTAACGCGATGGTGGCGTCTTACTTCCTCGCCAACACTCTTCCATACAACCACAGCCACGCCTCATGAGTCAATAACTCAGCAACATTTTTAAGTTTCGACTTGTTTTTTGTACGATTCTCTGCCACTCTGTTACATATGTGTTTTGCTACTGTTGAGCTATGCAGAACCATCAGTTGTGCAGCACAACCGAATTCGTACTCGCCGCCATTTGTACCTTGTATCTCAAGTGTTGATAATTGCGCGTTCGGCGCAGTGCCAGTCCCATACGAAGCCGCAGTCAGACACAAGTGAATTATGTTTGCCTTTGTATTTGAGTTGCCATTATTTATATTGCTTACTTTTTGCCCATATTTCGGAGAACCTTCTGTGGGCTTAATTTGTTTTTGCTTTAATTGAGTTGTGTGTTTGTTTTCCTGACTTTGTGTGGAAGCATGTATTGAAAATGGTTGGTTGCTGGGTGTTTGGACCAAACGAAATGTCTTCACTAAGCTGACTCCAGTTATGGGGTGTTGAAGTCTGTTCCAGTCTTGACAAAGTGTTTGCAATATTAGAAATTATTGACTTAATTACGTGATTCAATTTGTTTTCGAACTGAAAGATACGCATAGCGTAACTGACTTTGAGTGACTTTGAGGGGTTGAAATTAGACACATGGTATGTAAAAGAATCTTGCACTATGTACCTGACGAAATAAAGATTCAATCATCTTGGAAAAGTCGAACATATAACTGAGGAGGAGTAAAAATCAATTTAGTCGAAGGAAAAACAACCACAAATTATTCAGAAGGAAGACAATCGCTTATACTTCTATGCAATTCCAGACTATTTTCGAATAAACACCTCCTTAGAACATATTCCAATAATCATCAACTATTACTTTAGGCTACTTATTCTACTCTATCTTCTAAAAATTAACACTTGAAAAACACTTTCTTTTGAACTCAACTTGTAGATTAAAAAGAATGAAATTAACTTAATTAAAGCCACGCACCACTTTGTTGGCCTTACCCTAAGAAGAGTTCACTTAGCCTAAAATAATCCTTAATCAATCCTATTTAACTATGGGATAGGTAGCTGATAAAACAATCAGCATTTGATACTCGACAATCGCAAACGCAACTTGGTGTGAACTATGATAGATACTGCGGGTCACTGCCAAGTGTTGTACTTAATATTTATAACATAAATATAACTTAGCGATAAAACTTTTGTTATAGAACCTCCTTTTTATGACATCTTAGTAACGCTTTATACGGTAAATCAAAAAGAACGTTCTATCTCACAAGGTTTTTTTTTTTTGAGTCAATAATAATTCATTGAATAAGTTTTGCTTGGGTATATCCAGACCTAAGATATTTGTGCCATTCTTAAACTACTTCCTGTTGACCCATTGTTTTGAAATTTGGTACACACCTTTGGTTCTATTGACAATACAATAATTTTTCAACTTTGTCCTTGTTGAGTTTTAATATATAATTATGTATATTTGTTGGCGGCGTCTCCACAAGTAGTTTTTGTCATCGAATACTCGTTCGGGCAGGAGTTGCCAGATGTCTAGAAAGCGTTGCCAGCTGCCCATTCCAACACTTCCCCTCAAATGGCGGCGCACTATTTCATCAATTTCATGCCCAATGCAGTTACACATGAATCATGCTTAGGCGCTGACAACCCTTTGGTTAAAACATCCGCCGGCATTTCACTTGTAGGAACATACTCAATCCGCAGTTCACCTTTCTCAACGAGATCGCGTATAAAATGGTGCCGTATGTCAACGTGCTTTGTACGTTTGTGAAATAACGGATTCTTTGTAAGTTGTTCAGCCCCTTGGTTGTCGTTGTAGATCATCGTTGTGCCTAAGTTGCCAAAAATTTCGCGTACAAAACTCCTTAAATGAACAGCCTCTTTTGCACACTCAGACGCAGCCATGTATTCTACACCGTGCTGGACAGAGCAACGACTCGTTGCTTTCGGCATTCCCAGGTTACTGCTGCATTTGCCAACAGAAATGCATACCCAGTGAAAGATCTGCGGGCATCAAGACTCGCTCCCCAGTCTGCATCAGCGTATCCGGTCAGATCTTCACCGCTCCTGCTGTACACCAGGCCGAATTTATCGTGCCTTTCAAGTAACGCAGTACTCGTTTTGCAGCTTCCCAATGCTGCTTGCCGTAATTTGACTTGTATTGACTTAGCAGACTTACTACGTTTGCGATATCAGGACGAGTTGATACCGCCAGCCACATCAACGCGCCGACCAGGATTTGGTAGGGAACACTCTGCATCCCTTCAGTTTCAGACTTTGTCTTTGGACTCATCTCGGACGATAACTTTTGACTCGTGTTGATTGGGGTGCTCACTGGCTTACAGTATATATATATATATATGTGTGTGTGTCAACACTCACTTGTAAATATTTTCAGTGCTCTCGACAACACCTTGCGTTAGATTCAAACTACGGCCCTTTATGCCAGATTCCTTAGATGCAGGCGACCACCAATTAAAGACACGACCAACAACGGGCACATAACGCAATATACCTTCTTGCCAGAGTTTCTCTTCGGTTTCACGCTGCAAGTCAGCGGTGTTCTCCATGTTGAACTGTTTCAATATATCTTTGATGTACTTGGTCTGTGACATTGAAAACTGACCTTTTGCTTTGTTTTGTTGGAACTCAACACCCAAACAATATGAAACTCTCCCTAGGTCTTTCATTTCGAACGTTTCTGACAACTCACCTTTTAAGTGTCGTAGTGCCTTCTCGTCGTTTGATGCAACTATGAGGTCGTCCACATATAACGAAACAATGATGATCTTTGTGTTATCTTTTCGGAAATACATGCAAGGGTCGGCTGCTAATGGCTTCAAGTTCATTTCTTTTAGTTTATTGTCAAGCTTCTTGTACCATTGGCGACCAGACCTTATCTTGGCCGTATTGGTGTCGTTCTCTTTCGTTGAGAACCACGTGGAATTCTGGTGGATGTCTTATGTAAATCTCCTCTTGTATGTCACCATTTAAATATGCGCTGTTGTAGTCTAATTGATACACGTCCAAGTCAAGTTCCACCGAGAGAGCTATTAGAGTTCTTATTGATCCCATTCGAGCCACGGGTGAGAAAGTTTCGTTGTAGTCGATACCTTTTTTTTTCATATAATACATATTGTATTATATAAAATAATTATTAACTAGTTTTCTACTACCTTCAGTGGCAGCCTAACCTAATTGTATATAAATGAAAAAGAAAAAATAATGTAAACCTATGACTTACAAAGAACTTATAAAGAATAATACCTATTTACATATTTACAATTACTTATTTATAAAGAAAATGTACTAAATTTGACAGAAGAAACTTATGAAAGGACCCTTGTAGGAAGATCCTGTGGGTGACACCTTTTGAGTCCTCTTTCTGGCTCTCGAAGTTAGCCGTCTGGCGAGTGCATTTGGGTGAAAACCAAGGCGCTCTAGATATTTCCCCGCTTGTGCATGGATAACATCGCCGACTTTAGGAACCCTAAGATCCTTTTCGATATCCCTTGTACGCATGTACCAGGGAGCATTGCAAATTTTTCTAAGCGTTTTAGCTTGAACAATTCTGATTTTATTCATATGCGACTTAACAGCTATGCCGTATACTTGCAGCGCGTACTTCCACATGGGGCTTAAAATTGTCTTGTATATAATATGCTACGATATGCCAGGGCAAGACAATGGCCGTGTGGCATACGTAACACAGGCACATTTGCTGGCATTGATGCCTATGTTCCAGTCTAGAGCACACTTCTCAAAGCAACACACGTATTGCTGCTAAGACTCCGTGGCAACTTTTATACTAGGACTTCTGGTTAGCACTGCAGTGTCGTCCGCGTAGGTTGCTATGAGTGCGTTTTTTTCATCCACTCGTGTGACTACACTTGTTTTAGGCAGGTCTGCTGTATAAATCGTATACAGCGTAGGGCCTAATACGCTGCCTTGCCTAATACACCAGCGCAGATTGATCTTCTTGTTGATTTCTCACCATTGATTAAAATTCGAAAGCTTCTGTCCGTTAAAAAGCTCCTGACAAGTTGGAACAGCTGAGGGGTAAGTAGGTTCTTCGGCTTGCTGAGAAGGCCTTCATGCCACACTCTATCAAAGGCTTGCTAGATGTGGCATCCAAAGCGAAGTTAACCACACGGTGCAGCTGCTCCGGGGTGCCGTGATTTTTCCTAAAATCAAACTGCCACTTTGGGATTTTTTCTTTTACGCTTTCGAGTTGAAGAATCCGATTCAATGTTTTCCTTTCCATTATTTTTCCTAAAGCGGGAAGAAGACTGATTGGCCTATATGAGTCAACTTCAGTGAGTCGATACCTTTACGTTGAGTAAACCTCTTTGTCACCAATCGAGCTTTACGGCATTCCAACTCGCCACTCTGCTTACTCTTGGTTCGGAGTACCCACTTTGTTTAAATAATGTTCTTTCCTTCTGGACTTTTCACGATATCCGAAGTACCATTTTTCTGTAAGGCATCGTATTCTTTTATCATGGCTCCCTTCCACTCGGATACATTTGGACCTGTTAGGGCTGCTTTTGCTGTGAGTGGATCATCTGCGCTGGTAAATGACACACTTTCCTTCAGTTTCAGATTCGCTCTCATTCTTGATTGTGTCATTTGGTGTAGTGTTTACTTGGTTGTAAATCAACTTAGGCCTGCCTGGTCTACCTGTTTTTAATTTTCTTATCCTTCCTGGTGCGCGACTTACAATTGGTCTCTGAGTGTAGTCTTCTTCGTCAGTTGTGTCATATAATCTATATGCTTTGGCGTCGCCACAGTATCCGATAAAAACACAACGCTTTGACTTTGGGCTGAACTTGCCCTTATATCGTTTATAGAGTGAGTATGCGATTTGCCCAAAAGTCCGGAAATGTTTAACGTTTGGTATTAGTTTGTGCCACAATTTAAACGGTGTTTCGCCACATTAGCTCTTGGACGTACATCTGTTTCGAATATAATTTGCAGTATTTACTGCTTCGGCCCAATAACTCGGTGGTAATTTCGCTTGGAGCATCATGCAACGGGCCATTTCCACTAGGGTACGGTTCTTGCGCTCAACGATGCCATTTTGTTGCGGAGTGTATTCAACTGAATACTGATGCTTGATGCCCTCTGCGATTAAGTATCTTTTAAATTCGTTGTTTGTGTACTCTGTGCCATTGTCAGACCTTAAAGTTTTTAACTTCTTACCAGTTCTGCGCTCTGCATAATTTTTGAACTACTTAAACTTTTCCAGGACTTTGCTTTTACTTTTAATTGTGTATAGCTCACACCATTTGGAGTAATCGTCTATAAAAGTTATAAAATAACGGCTACCTCCATGACTACTGACACGCATTGGTCCACACATGTCGCTGTGCACTAGTTCTACCGCCTCTTTTGATATTGAGCTAGATGTTGGAAAAGGTTTTTGAGCGTGCTTCCCCTTAATGCATACTTCACAGGTTGGTAAATTTTCATTTATGCTTGCACTCACTCCGTGTGCATTGCCTTTCTTAATCATTTCTTTCAGGTTCTTTTCGTTTAGGTGTCCTAAGCGTTCATGCCATTCCTTGATATTATTAGGTTTGCTAACTGCTGCATGACTGTATTCAGTTGATTCAATTACGTAGTAGAGGTCTCTTTTGCGGTGTGCACTAAATACAGTTTGGTTTTTTATTTCCGCCTTGTCTCTTTTTAATAATATGCTGTACCCATGGTCACATATTTTTGCGACGGATAGAAGGTTCTCTCGCAGGTTAGGCACGAATAGTGCAGAAAAACCTTCGCTTGATTTGAATGGCAGTATTCCACTTCCTTTTATTTCTGCAGATTCTCCGTTAGCTAAGCACAATTGTAAGCATTTTGGTGTTTCGATTTTTTCAAATCTCTCCTTTTGTGAACACATATGTGACGATGCTCCAGAGTCAAGACACCATCCTTTAATTTCACTGTTGATGAAGTTCGCTGTTTGAGCATACATACTTTGGTTCTAGTCGGTCTCTTTCTTGTTCTTCGGGTTGCTCATATTGTTGGTAAACCTACAAACCTTCTTTGACCTACATTCTGCAGCTTTGTGGCCGATTTTACCACATGAATAACATTTAAAATTTGTCTTCTTCTTTGACTTATCCGTTACCGTTCTATTTCCATTTTTGGCCAATAGTGCTGCAGATGACGCTTTGTTCTTATTTCTAAATCTTGATTGATATTCATCTAGCAGCTTGATCTTTAATTCTTTAATTGTTGGTAATTTATCGCGCGTTTCGATTGTAACGCGAAAAGGTTCATACGCGTCTGGTATACTGTGAAGTAGCAATATAGTTAATAAGTCATTGATATCCACCATTTTCACTTCATTAATTTTGTCAACTATATCGGAGAACTTGTCGACGTGACTCCTTATATTGTCACCATTGTTAATTTTTAATTGAACGAACGATCTCAACAAAGCCGCTTTCGCGCAGGGCCCTTTTACTGGTGGACACTGTGTAGTTTTTTTCCCGCATCGTTTGCAGTTTCGCAGTCTTTTAATTGTTTTAATTCAGATGTTGACATGGCTAACATCAAATCTGCTTTTGCTTTCCCATCCTCATTTTTCCATTTCGGATCTTCAGTTTTTATGCATGTACCATCAACATATTTCAACAGGTCGTTCTTCACCAAGATCGCCTGTATTTGTATTTTCCATGTGACGAAATTATCTTTGCCCAAGGGCTCTATTCGAACACTCGTCGCGGTCATTTCTACACTCTTATTGATTTGCGCTTTAGTTTTTGTACACGTATTTTTGTTTTCTTTTCTTTGCTGTGACACTGATTTCTGACGCCAACCACTAGCTAAGCAACAACGACACTTTTCGTGTTAGACTACACAAGAATTTTTGCCGTACACAACAGCAATTTCACACGAATTTCGTTGCTTGTCACACAGACACACTTGGCAACAACTTAATGTCTCCTCCGTTAGTTGTAATTAATACTCCTTTGCATTTCCCGTTGCGCAGTGGAAGCGTGCTGGGCCCATAACCTGTTGAGTTTTAATATATAATTATGTATATTTGTTGGCGGCGTCTCCACGAGTAGTTTTTGTCGTCGAATACTCGTTCGGGCAGGAGTTGTCAGATGTCTAGAAAGCGTTGCCAGATGCCCATTCCAACAGTCCTAATGACCTCACCAGGATAATCAAGTTAAGATATTGACTAATTTACACTAGCGCCATCTAGTTTTTTTTTTAAACTAATTTCGACAAATTTTACTGGTTTTTTTTATCTAATTATTTTTTTGGCCTAGGCATACCCAAACAATGATTATTAAATTCATATGAAATTCTCAAAGGCCTTAACTTTTCTGTGATTTAACGAACTAAATTTTAAATAGTCCCAGAGTATGCATTGAGAGTCCAGAGTATAATAATATAGTGTATAATAGTGTAAAATCAATACATCAATATCCCACACATTCATACAATTAAAGTTTCGTAATCGTGAAAGACTCCACACAATTTAAACCTCCAAAAATCTATATAAACTAGATAGATAGTTAGTTAGTTCTATATATATTTTTATTTTTAGAACTGCCAATTCAATTTCAAGCACAAATGACCACAGCGGCAATTGCACAACATACCCATAACACAACATAACAAACGAGTGAGTGGTAAACCATTTCACAGCCAGTAGACAACTATGAGCAAATAAAGTCGCGTTAACACAATACGAGTAAATCGGCAGGCACTATGTACAAAAAGATAATATGCAGGTAGACCAAGCCGACCAGACCGCACACAATAACACCTGCAATACAACAAAATGTTTGATGATGGCGATGATGATGATGACGATGGCGATCATGATGCTTGAGCATACAAACACACTACAAAGCACTGCGGAACAATGACTTGTGTGTGCATCCATCAAAAGCATTTCGCACAGCCTTCCGCTTCATATTACAAATCTCCTGCTGATACGATTATGGTAAAATCAAACAAGCGTTATAGATACATATATACACCGACCGATAGATGCATAGAGACACGGCTGAATGATGCTAGCTATAACGAAGGCTGATTTGTTAACAGCAACAGCTTGAGCAGCATGTGGTCCTTGCGTTCTGTTCTAAAGCCACAATCAGAGGAGAGAGCAGCCACCTGTATGAAACTGCTTACTAGTACAAGTGTACACCAAGTGTGATAGTAAGAAAAAAAATTATGTTTGTGTGGGTGTGTATGAAACTGATACTGCTGAGTGTAAGTGAAAACATTTGGCGTTAAGCCTTTCGTCATGGATATCCATTTCAAACGCTATTGAAATGATTGGTCTAGGAAATTTGGTACTGTTAATTGTGTAACTCACTACATGAGTAGCCGTCCAGTTTAATTCGATCTATTTCTGCATCTATTTCAGCTGAAAATTCGCACAATTGCCTTCCAATTCCACTATAATGCGAAACTTTAATGGCAGCGCCTTTGTATATTGCATATGCTATGTGCTATTTTGTTTTAGGTTCATGTTGTGCATTCCATTTTTTTTTTTTCTTTTGTAATTCTCATAGAAATATTTCCAAGCGTTTTCCCCGAGTTTTCCTTTTTTTTCGCTCTTAGTTTTGCGTCATTCTTGTTTGGTTATTTTTTTGTTGTTGCCAAAGCACACCAAAGCAATTTTTATCTTCAATACACGCTCATTTACGCCGTCTGATAGCTTTAGGGTTTATTCATATCCGTTGTCTTTGCCGGATACGCGAATACGAGTGCAACCGAGTGAGTGAGTAGCTTCAATACGAGTATCTTTTTCGCAATTTTCTCATTCGTTTTACGCCCTTGTCGACTTTGTCGATTTGTTAGTTTGTTTGTTTGTCATTTAGTCAGTCAGCCAAAGCAACCCGGTCCTGCTTTGTTTCGCTGATAACTCGTTTTAATATCTTTGAAAGCGTTTCACACAGTAACAGCATACCAGTAAAAGTAGCCACAAAGAGCGTATGAAACAAAACAGAAAAAAACTGTTGGAAAAGCGAATTCCAACAGTCAGGATACGAGCTGTGGATTACGATAACTTCGACTGCCTTGCTGCGAATGCTACTGTGGCAATTGCAATTCGCATTGTAGTGAAGCTGCAGAGCCGCCCTGCAGTTTGAAATCAACGGAACTTTATGTTTTGTGTGTCTGCTTTATGCTCGTAGTATTGTTTTGTCAGTTACGCTTTACCATATAATGTAGATAAGAGTATCTTGTGCTTCTCTGGTCGATTTTGCCCAAAGAATATTAAGAACGAAAATAAAAAAGTAAGACGGGCTACTGTCGCCAACTGGTTCTGTGTGCGATTTTTAGGGATTTAATAAACTTTATTTGATTGCATTTGGTGCAATCTGCCACTCCGCGCTATTACGATATTTCTTGTCTTCTCCTTTCTTCTAACAACACCTTTTCAGAATTTCTTTTTTACGTTCGTTTCTTTAGCGCATTTTCGCCGGTCATGTTCTGGCTGGCCATATTATTGGACAAGTATTTATGGCCAAACAGAGTGCTTGTCTGTGCAACGAAGCTTGTCTATCAGCAATCGTTAAAAAGTTATAAAGTTGTTTTTATTACAGAATGTTCAATTCTGTTTGCTCCTCATTTGTCGACGTCGACAATGTAGCCCTGTTTTGCACTGACCTTTACTGCCTTTTCAATACGATGTGCCTCAGCTGAGTTTCTTTTAATGTGCGATTTTAATTCTGGCACAGTAGTAATATATCAGTTAATGATTGGTTTCCAAGGCTGTTAAGGTCGTTAGCAACTTTATGCTACACAAAAAAAAAACCATCGTTACCTCATCGTTTTAAGACCTAAAAGCAGTGCCAAGTGGAACTTATCTCAAAGCTGTGGCGTTCGACCACAAACACAGCTGTAAAGGCATGAAGATTAGTTGGGAATATAAGGAAGTAGCATTTTTCCCACAAAAATTCAATTACAAACCGATTAACTGCTCTATTCTCAACACTCTTTCAACAAATTAAAAGTATGTTAGTGTCTATCAGAGGCATTGTAGCATTTTTAAAAGAATTGCTTTTTATTCGAAAGCTCTTTATTTATTCTCTATTTATTACCACTTTTTTAATGTCAGGTATGTCAAAAATTTTTACTGCAACATTTATGGAAAATATCGATAATTATGAAAAAATAAGTGTGTCTAGTCGAAAGTCTTTGGGTGACAAAAGTGATCCATTTTCAATGACGGACAATATTTTTGAAAGAAATGATCGATTCTCAGAAATATTGTGCAACCAATTGATAGATAAATCGAAGCCTCGTCATAATGTAAACTCAAAAATTCCATTTGAGTGGTAAATATCATTTGTATGCCATCCACTTACCTTTTACTTTGTTTTAAAGATATATATAGCAATTTAATAATATTTGAATTTGTTTTATGATGTACTATGGTCGAAGTGTAATATTAGATGGAACTTATCTTAAAGGATATTTAAACCATGGTCGAAAATGTTTGAAGTTTAATCGAGTAGTTAAAGAAGCAACTTCAAAAAGTCGAATTACAGTACGATTGATTTTTATTTGCATAAAACTTGCAATCACTTTGGCTTCCCCATGTTTTTGAAGACATGTAGAACAATAAGGAACTTTTTAAATGCCCTAAAATGCAATCAGAAAACTCTGAGTCTCATGCAAGCAACGCTATTAGGATCGAAAAGTGATAAAACGTCATGCCAAATGGTTGGAATGGCCAGAATACGAACAAATCCGAAAATAGAAAATATATACTCGTGAGAAAAAATTATAGTTTCTAAGAAATACAATAACAAATTAATTAAATGCCTTAAATTTACTAGAACTTTATTGACTTCCATTCAGACATAAACTTTATTCCATATCAACTTTTATCATCTTAATTGGCAAGTATCATTCATATAATATGAAGTGATATAAAAAGTAACCGCATTTTTATCCGCAACTGCAACATTTCAGACTTCATTTTTCGCGAACACATTTCTGTAATTCAGCGCTCGTTTAAAAAGTTAGATTGAATTGAAAATGAGTAAATATTGGAGATACAACCTATTTGATGTTTTTTATATTATATAAAATATAATATAAAAAAGGTAAAACCGATGAAAGACATTTGCGGTTTACGGTGAGAATAAGTGAACTGTTGGAACCATGAGTGATTACAACTCGACCGCTTGAACGAAGCAACAATGGAAAAGCAACTAAAATTGGGCAACAAAAAATGTTTGTTCAAAAATGTATCAAAAAAACCGCGGATAGTTTTTATATAACATAATATATATGTATAGATGAAACCAACAACACATACAAAACTTCACATCACACATTATAACTTATGAAATTGATTCTGCTACATCTTGTATTTATACACGTATAGGTAGAAACTTTTTCTAGAAAATAGTATCACAGGCTCTCATTTTAGAAGTGGCTTTTATGAGACACACAATTCTGAAATAAATAAAATATTTATTAATTCTGATTATTTCACAAAATCGTCCAATCATCTCGACAGTTTCACTTAAATTCTACACTGGCATGAGTGTCACTCCACTTAGTGTATTAGATTTTAGTCAATTATATTCCACAAGATAAATGTTCGAGTTACTCATTTCATCGATATAGTAATTGATGGTTTTTCATTAAATGCCCACTTTTAAGCTTCACATTAGTCATAGTTACTATAGCTATGAGTCTGAATTTGATGAGAGAGATTGTCACATGAAATGATCCGAAATCGTCTATATTATGTTTATTACAGATTTCTCGCTTAAGATCCCGCTTCCTCCTCTAATGCATTGCAAGAGCTCTTATCCTCTTAAGCATACTTTTAAGTTACGCATGTCGTCATACTTCTTTTCCGATACTAAGTAATTTTCGCCCACGCAGTGTCACTTTGGATGCACATAGAAGCCACTTGCTAAAAGATATTTTTAAATTAAGTTCCACATGAGGCATACTTGCTCTTTAATACAATCAGAAACCTTCATTTAAAATTTCACCCAAATTACATACGTCACCCCAAAACTAACCAAAGAGTTACACACACAAAAAAAAAAACACAGCCACAAACCACCACGCCGGATGAGTGGTAAAAAACACACTCCGGCGAAAATGCTCAAAAACTCATCAAACTATATTTTCAATAAGTAATGACCTCAGCACGAATTTCGGCACCACGCCGCCCTTCTCTGCTCAATATTGTCAGACAGACGTAAGAGCAGCTGTAAGCGACTTTATTGATTTCACGCGCGAGACGAAAGCTGCAAGTACAAATGTAACCGTAACTTCAGTGGTGAAAAACCACAAAAGGTGGAAACTTGGCCGACAAAAAAAGTTGGATGCGATCAAAAAAAATTATAACGTGTAGGATACGTGGAATGTATACAACCGCAGCAAGCATGAAATCGTAGTAGCACAAAATAGAAAAATTTAAATTTGCCAACAAACACGCCTCTGCAATCGTCGGTGACGATGCGAATTGCAAGAAAAAGCGGCACCGACGTCGACGCCATCGTTGCCACATAGTCGCCTCGATTTTTGATATTTTATTTTATTTTTTTGTGGGAATTTTCATTTCATTTTATGCCATTTGAGTTGCAGTATTGGTCGGATCTGGTCTACATATGCAGATAGCAGCTACTTGCACATCAGCCAGCCAACCCGGAATAATGTCAGACTGTCAGTGTTGGAGAAGTAGTAAAAGAGCTGACAAGCGGCGGCAGGGGACCAAGCAAGAAAGCAGACAAGTCAACAACTGCTCCGAGTATATGGATGAAGGATGAGAATGGCACCAACGACGACGACGTCGACGACAACGATGACGACGAGGACTATGCCGTCATATGCGAAAACAAACAAAATGAGCCGTCATCACAGCCGGACACGAACATGAAGGAAACACTCCTGAGTAGCTACGGCACACCCACACATACAATCAGGTTTCAAGTTTAGTGTGGCATTCTGGCGAACCTAGCTCAGCCTCAGACGACGTCGACTATCCTTTTGAAGGAACCGAAATAACAACCGAACGCCGTGACTGAGGTCTATGACTACGTTTACGTTTACGTCTGCGTTTGCAGAGCCAAAGCCGGCAAATGTTGGCGCTTGTTATTATAAATTGTACTGTTGGGTATTAGTTGGCCATGTGCCGAGTGCGAGTACAACTAGAGGGGGTGAAAAGAGGCGGAACGGACCATAATAGTCGCAGGTTTTTACGTATTCGTAAACTTGTGAATGAACGCGAGTAAAAGTTTTAACCGTCAGCCGGTTGGTTTGACTTGCTTCCTGACTGTTGTGCGACTACAACTATGCCGGGCCGCCGCCGCTGTCGTTGCCGTTCCGTTGCCGTTGCCAGAGACTACGTTGACTACCAACTGTTGAAATGAAAAAGGTCTTTATCCTTTTGGCAAGTTGGCGTGAATGTGTGTGTGTGTGCGTTTATGTCAATGTTTGCGTTTATTACACCCTACAGAGTTGTTCACTCTTTATATTGCATCACAAGAAATTTTTGGTCTGCGTATTTTGGGTTGGCATTGAAAATTGCTCACGTGTAACTGACCCAAGCCGAAGTGGTATACTCGGAACGGCGGGAACTGAGATCTGCAACTTTGCAACTGTGCAACTATGTGAAATTGACGCTTGATTTGGGAGCTCTCAATATGAAAGTTCATAGCGTGCTACTTTGTCGTTAAATGTGAGTGCCAAATATCAACAAAGACAGGTTCGAAAGGAATATGAATTGCACTAAGTATGAAATGGCTAAGAAATAAAAACACACAGTTTTCGAGTTATGACTACAAAACTTACTCTCAAAATTATGATCTAAAACACTTTTATTCTGAGCACAGTAAAAGCAGCTATGAAGCATTAACTACTTACTAGTCAAAAGTAATGAGCCCATGTTTTTTATTTGCCAAGGTTAGCCAAATTGGAAGATATGAACCACAAATTCGGTTAAGCAACTCAAAACACACAAATCAGTAGAAATAGCAGCAAAATATATGAAATTTTTCATGAATTTTCGTTGAATGGTTATGAGAATCTTTAAAAAGCGCGTATGTATTATAAAAAAATCCGATACTCTTAGTGATACCTTCCTCTATTAGTGTTCTAGTGGCTCGCTATACACTTCACGTAGTAAATAATAAAAATGATGTCTTAATAACTATTTAAGTTAGAGAATTAAATCTTCTAGAATAACTTTACAATAGTCATAAAAACCTATACCATTGTGCATTACTTGCAACTAGTCAATTTATTCCGTATTGCTACCACTTTAAGCTTATGCGAGTCCTACTTTACTCAATGGCCTACCTGATTTAACCCATTCAAAGCCGGCAGTCAGTTGTCTACATTTCTATAGGCAGTTTTTCATTTGTATATATTTCGAGCAAATACTATTACTAATAGTAGTAAATGTAGTAAGTAGTTCCTAATTTGTATGAAATATTCCCTGATTTATTTATATTTTTGGCTGAGTACAAACTTTTTTGTTGATGCGGTTTGATTGTGGCTTTGGTTTTGGTTTTTCCTTCTTTTTTAATACGTATGTATCCACTATTTGATTAAGGAGTTGTTTTTTTACTGGTAAAGGTTTTGAAGCCACCACCCACTTAGGCAACTATGATTAACCCTTTTTCAGTTATGCTCAAGAGAGCTTAAGTGAGTACATACCTCTTTCAACTCCGGAAATATCTTTTGCGTAACCTGCAAATATAAGGAGAAAGAAAAAAAAACACAAAAATAAGTGATGAGAAAAATGCAGTCATGAGTGCGAAGGAAGTTTATTTAAAAGTTTATTTTATGAATATTTGCTTTTAAATAAAGTTTTTCGTTTAATTTTTTATTTTATTAATTTATTTATTTACTTACTTTATTTTATTTCATTTATTATTTTATTTTTTGTACAAATTTCTGAGTAGCATTCAAGGTGCAACTAAGCAAGCGTCAAATGCGGAAACCAAATTAAATTTGTTTGCTTAAACCCACAATATTTGATTTAGTTTAAAAAGGAGCAAAGACGGTAAAATTGCGGTATCTGAAACTGTTAGAGGAGTGCGGCAAAAACAAAACAAAAACAGAAACCTCTTCAAATAAATTCCGCGCCAAGCCAAGTATTCAAATTAAAAACCACTTCAGCAAGCGAGGCCGTTGGCAGTTTTAGGGGAACGAGTGAAGAAGGATAAAATGTTTCCTTCCGCTGTTAAGTCCTCTTTTGCTGACTCCCAAACTAACTTGTTTTTTTTTTTTGATAGGGTGTAGGACCTTAACGCTGAAATTCATCTCTACGAAATTCGAAAAAAAGGACTGGATTACATGGCAAGAATGAGAACGAGATATGCGCAGCTGAACTGAACAGAGCTGAGCTCAACCCGCTCGCAATTCAAACGCTCAACTATTGTGGCAGGTGCATCGCGCCATATTATATTCTTCCTCTTGCTTTCCTACGCCGTCTATTTTCTATTACTACCCTCTTAACCGCCGCCATTTTCTTCTTGCGCGCTACTTCATTCATGTTCATTCCTGCATTGTTGGCTAGCATTCAACTACTCTTCCTCATCTTGATCTTCATCTTCGTACTTGTCTCGTTGTCATTTTAGCAGAAATGTCGAAATCATAACAGGCATGTTACTGCCTCCACATCGAACTACCTCATCCTTCAACAGCAACAACCCAAGGCAACCCTGCCTTTTCGAGTTTCATAAAAGCATAACAAAAATAAACAAAACAACACACACCCAGCGCAATATTTGTTTGTGCATACTCGTATATGCACAAAAATTGAATAAAGTAAAACAGCATTTAAATGCATTGTTGCCTTTGTCAGAGTTGCCATGTTACCGTGCCCTGTTCTGGCACACGCAGTTCTACGCCGCTGATGTTGCATGCACTTCTGCGTTGTTACATATGCGAAGCGTAGTAGAAAATGTGCTCGAGGAAGTATGTACAGGAAAAATAATATTTTAATGGCGTCTTCTATTCTTCTCGCTATTATGGAATGTCATTTTTCGTAAAAGAAAATTTTGTGGATCTACAAGGAAATAATATGTAGTTTAATACTTTAACCTTTTCACTGTTAGTAGATGTTTACATGGACAGATTGATTAAATCTTTGAAGATTTGGCGTAATAAATTAATGGATTTTATGGATATACAATTTTTATACAGGTTTTCATCTGTTGAACTCATTTTTCTGGGTAGATTAGTAAGTTCCTAACCCAAAAATTCAAAAGAACGAGTTTATAAATATTCAAGCTTTATAGTTTCACGGCAATGATTTTCAAAACCAAAATTAATCACATAAAGCGTAAAGCAATATGACAGAGAAAATCCTAGAGTCTAATGACCAAAATATGTGGTACTTGAAAAATAAGTTATACTAAATGTCATATCCCATTAAATCCGATTGCTCTAGCTTAAAAAATATAAAAAGAGTGAAAACTGCGCCGTCGAGAAACACAAGAAAGCTGTTTTATGAGGAGTTACTGTTTTGCAAACCCCTCTTGAATCACGGAAGAAACAATACACAGTTTTTGTCTCCAGATGGTAGCAATAGCAAAGTTTTATTTCAGTTATTTTCAAAGATTCAGAGACTTACAGCAAGTATTCGAGATCAAGGTGCGTTTCAAATTAGAGTTTCATAAAAGATCGAAGTGATTGATTACGCGTGCACTTGATTTGGTGGTCTATGCACTTGTTGCTGTTAACAGCTGCTGCTCCTTAACAGTCATGAAAGATCAAAATGCTGTTAGCGCCGCGGCTACCAAAGCTGCCACCAGCAAAAGCGTTTTATCGAAAGATTTTTGTCCTCTGGGAGTGGCGGTAATTCCAGTCATCCAAATAAAAATCGACCAAAACGATCTGATGAACTAGACCCCGCCGTACAACCGTAAATTAAGAGAGTTATCGGGCTATGATAACCGTTTATCTGATGACGAATTGTTCATTTTTTTTTTAAGTCGAAACTAATTAAAATTTTTAATTGTTCTTTTTCTAAACATGCACACCATTAAATTTAATGGTAAAACCCACTGAAAATGCATTTACACCTACCACAACCAAACGTGTGACAATGCATATAAAACAGCCTGAAAAAGACGCGCATAAAACAAGCCGATTCCACTTTAAACACAAAAAAAGATTGGCACAAAAATGAATCATAAACCCAAACAAACACAACAAGAAAAAAACAAATGAAAAAATGTAAAAATGCATGTGTGCATTTAAAATCAGCAAATAATTTATGTAATTAAATATTTAGTTATAATTTAGCACAGAAAAACGAGCAAAAAGCAAACTAAACTCGAGCGAACAAGAGAACTCACTTAAATGCAGTTCACGGATTTCACACACACACTCAGAAGTTTAGTTTAATTTTTCCGAATCATAAATTTCATTTCTCATTTATTTTTAATTTCACAGGCTTTTTGCAATAATTGCAAAAATGTAATATGATTCCATGAAGTAGTTATTTCTAAAACAAACGAGCAAAAGAAGTGCAATACAAATATGACCAGCTGAAATGCTAATGCGAATATCGTTAATTAGACAATAACTGCGATGATAGAAGCCTAGGTTACGCCTAATGGTTGGGTAATTGGTATAACAGGCAGGAGTGGCAATGAACTTATTTTGACAAATGAATTGGAATCAAATTGAAAATGAATTCATTTATGCCGAAAAATCGAACAATACACAATTTATTTAAAATAATAATTACCCGTTGATTTTATTTGATTTCATTAAAATAATATGGAAAACATTTTGATTGAATAGACTATGTATATGTTAGGTTAGGTTAGGTTAGGTTAGGTTAGGTAAGGTTAGACCGGCTGACGGTAATAGCCTGCCGTCCCAATAAGTCCTTGGTACTGAGAGTGCTCTGGCATCGCCAAGAAATTCTTGTTTGTTATATTTTTTTATATTTATTTATATTTTTTTATATTTTTTTATATCTTTTTATATTTTTTTATATTTTTTATATTTTTTATATTTTTTATATTTTTTTATATTTTTTTATATCTTTTTATATTTTTTTATATTTTTTATATTTTTTATATTTTTTTATATTTTTTTATATTTTTTTTTAAATTGTTTTATATTTTTCCATCTTTTTTTAATCCTTTTTTTCTTTCTTCTTTTTTTCTTTCTTCTTTTTTTCTTTCTTCTTTTTTTCTTTCTTCTTTTTTTCTTTCTTCTTTTTTTCTTTCTTCTTTTTTTCTTTCTTCTTTTTTTCTTTCTTCTTTTTTTCTTTCTTCTTTTTTTCTTTATGCTTTTCCTGTTTACACTTTTTTTCTTTTTAAATTTTCCCTTTTTTTGCTGTTTTAATTTTCCTCTTTTTTGCTTTTTAATTTTCCTTTTTTATAGTTTTATTTTTTTAAGTTTTTATTTCTATTTTTTTATTTGTTTTTTATTTTAATTTTTTAATTTCTTTATTTTTTTATTTTTTTATTTTTCTTATATTTTCTTTTATATTTTTAATTTTTTTTTCTTATATTTTTATTTTTTTTTCTTATATTTTTTTATTTTTCTTATTATATTTTTCTTTTTTTTTATATTTTTCTTTTTTTTATATTTTTCTTTTTTTATATTTAGTTACTTTTCATTTTCACTTACTTTTTAATTTTATTTACTTACTTTATTTTTATTTACTTACCTTATTTTTATTTACTTACTTTATTTTTATTTACTCACTTTATTTTTATTTACTCACTTTATTTTTATTTACTCACTTTATTTTTATTTACTCACTTTATTTTTATTATGTTATTAAGCAATACATTAATTATTTGTTAGGTTTAGGATTATTTAAATTTAAATTCAACAAACAAGTCTTCCCCGTCTAAGGCGACTCATGCTCCTTTCCTGGAGGTCGTGGAAGCAGTCTGTCGTGGTATCGGCTGGTTTGTAGGGCGATCTGGTCCTTGACAACAACTATGTCCTCGTCTCTGTGCAGGGTTGAGTTTTTGACGTACCAAAGACAACTAGAGTCGCAGTGTCTTGTTTTGCAGGACATGCATTCTTTTCTTCTGAGATTTTGCTATGATTCCCCAGATCGCTATGCCGTATCTCCATATGGGGATAATTATTTTTAAGTTCACATTTGTTAGAAAGAAAGGGACAGATAGCTTCCTTTGTTTGACAGCCAGTGTAACCTAGTGATCTTGGTGCGAAAAGAGTGTACTACAGAAGAGATGCCTTGGCTATAAGTGAGCACCAACCCGACTTTGTTTTATATATACAAATACCTTTATTGTGCTTATTTCAAAATTTTTAATCATAATATATATTTGGTTTAATATTTGTTGAATTCATTTATTAATTATTCATTCACTGAATGCACATTTCGAGTATTTATTATGTAGAAAACAACATTTTCGGAATGACTTTTTCTGTTTGTTGCACAAAAAATAATTTTGTTTCGGACATACCCTGTTCAGCATTTCATAGAATTTTTTATAATTTTATTTTATTGTATTTTTTATTTGATAATTTATTACTATTATTATTTTTTTTTTTTTTTTTGACATTTCAATAATTATTTTCCTGGCTTGCCAGTGCCAATCGTGAAATCTGCTTGACTAACTTCAATTTCATAATAAATGCTTTAGCTTAAAAAGAAAAAACATATAAAATTTATTTTTCAAAAAATGTGTAGCGCAGTGGCATGTCAGCGAAATATCAAACTTTATAGCCGAATAAAGGTGGACATTTATGAAATAAAATAAAATATTAATAGCATAAGGGAAAACATTGAGCACGTGTAGGGAGGCGCTGGAAAAAAATCATATGAAAGAGTGTGTGTTTTTTTGAATATGTCGGCGAAAAAATAATATTACGCAAATATGTGCATTTATTGAATAAACCGCATGAATGCAATATCGACGCCCTAAAGGCACCCAACCCGAATGGCTTGCGACTCATTGAACTCTTTCCATGGGCGCGTTTTTAAAAACACAAATGTAAATAAAAATATGCAAATTTCAAGTCAAGTCTGTCTGACGCTCACAGGATAACGAACGGACCCATAAATCAGCTGATGCGGTTGCATATTAATTTGGTATATAATGTGAAAAAAAAAAACACAATTTGTAATTAATAAATGAAAATATACGTGTATATGCACGTACATATTAAAAAATATTTAAAAAATATAAAGAGCAAAAATTCAAAATAATATTTAAAACATTTTAAATTAGGCCAACGACAGGCGACAAGCAACGGTGCTAAAATTTTAGCTGTCACTGTCACTATGGTTTTTTTTTTTTTGTAATACTGGTATGATTCCAGGTAAGAGCATTTTCCAAACTAATTTCAATAATTCACACTGTCACACAACAACACACGCTCACAGGTATACACCGGGGAAACAAAACACTAACACTTGATCCACATCATTGACTTTAATTTTGATAAAAAAAAAAAAAACCGGAAATTCGAAACCACACAAAATAAAAAAATAACGAACGATTCTAAACCAAGCAATACCAGATGTACATATGTACTTCGTTAAAAAGCGAGTGAGTGAAACTCATCAAAATTTCCAGGAAGCACATGTGCACCCAAATATACACATATACAATCATATAATGTGCGTCACAGCAGGCAGCATGGATAAAACATTACCCCTCGGCAACCTTTCTCGAACAGTCATGATTTCATGGTCTTATCGACCACAAGGCGAGAATTCAATCAAAATATGCAGCAATTTGAAATGGAATGAAACAAGAAAGCATATAACAAGAACAATTGAAGAAATAAAGAAAGTTGCAAAAAACAAGGAAATACGATTAAGTTAACATCGGCTATGACGAATGTGTAATACTTTTTAAACACCCACATTAGGATTTCTACCTGCTTTCCTCGCCTATGAGCTCATGGCGATATTACAATATTGACTTGACTTATGTTTAAGAAGGAATGGCCACTAAACATACTGTAATGGATTTATAAGATGGCTACCTACACCAGCTTTTAGGTTCCAAATTTCAGTTTGAAACAAGAAAATTTCTATGGTTTATGGAAAATGATTAGAATTGTGGTTAGTAGGTGGAAATGGTTACAACAAATGTATAGAGTTCGTACGAAATTTCAACTATTTAGCTCAAACATACGGAAACGGATATGGCTTAATAATGTTCACTGTTTTACAAGCGTCATGACAAAGTAATAATACCGTTCACGGCGTGAAGAGTATAAAAATAAGGCAACTTGCTTAATTTACTGGAACAGTTTTCCCCCTTTTCCTTTTTAATCCTGACAAATAATTCCAATGAATAGCAAAAAAAAAAGAGGTGCAACAAAGGGTTAAAAGCAAAATTCTGTTTTCTGTATTTCTAAAGGCTTTGAATTTATTTCAATAAATGTCGATTCTCTTATTAATCATCCCTTTTTTAACTCTCTATTTGCCTCTTGCCACTATGCTTCATTTCTTGAGTAAAAATCTGCTTAATCAATTTTATGTTAATCAAATCAGCTTTGGGTTTTTTACGTCCGTTGTACTTCTCTCCAATCACTGTGCCCAGCACATCCCTAACTTTATAATTAAAGTTTTGCGTGGCGACTTAGTTTAATGAAGTTTCGAAGGCCAATATCATAAAACAAAAAGATAGAAAAATAGATTTATATTGTATATGCCCCGTATGTTAAGATTGAGTATAGCTAATGGACGCCGGCGAAGTTTTTGCTCACTTTATAGTAGAGGGTAGTTAGAAGGAGTCGAAATTAAGTGTTGACGCTATTATTATAATACAATTCCTTAACAAAGGCTGTCTGATCCATTATACAAAGAAATAAACAGCTGAAAGAGATTAGAAGAGTGCCCAATAAAGTCACCCCAATGCATAGAATTCGTCTAGCACTGCGCGTGCCAATATAATAAATACAGTTAAACTTATTTTATGAGCCACGTTACTGAGTTCTTAAAAATTAACTCTAGTAGTCTGGTTAATGCTATAATAAATTTCCCTTTAAGTTCATACGCTGAATCCATTTCGAGTGACTTTAAATGTAACGAATTCGAATGCCACATATGATAAACGATTCTTTGATATGCATTTTTGAGTCGACAAAACATTCTTCATTGGACAAAACATAGCAGGTACGAGTAAGTCTAGATGTTCAAGCTTTCAGTAAGCTGGAAATAATTTAGAGAATCAACTTGAAGGCTTGTACACTATTCAGACATTATTAATTATTTATGATAGAAAGTCTTAACCGGATCATTTTTTTTGTTTTACAGTCGTTTGCATAAATTTTAAAAACCAAAGCCTACTCTCCGCCTTCTAACAAACTACTGATTGATTTCCCCCTTTTCTAAGATTACGAAACATGGACATATTAAACTTTATGATACATTAAACACAAGAATTATTGATTATGTTTATGGAATTACGTTTCTACCCCCACGCCCCCTTTTTTTGTTCTAGAGAGTGCGCCCACCGGCGCTTTTTAGCCGGCTGCTGTGCATTTCGACACAACACCCCAGTTGGTTGTCTGCCTTTTTTAAGCAGGTGATTACAATGGTGGTACATATTAAATGCCTTTATACCATTTATCATTTTCAAAACAGAAATAACGTGGCAGCCATGGGTAGCATAAATACAACGCTCTGCTCCATCATTGTGCATTGAATTCCAAGAACTCATACATAAGACCTCAGTAGACCAGTACTGGGCTCTAAGGAATTTTATTATTTACCAAATTATTATAACTAATCCGTAAAGCAACTATTTCTTCCGCTTTAATCAACAATTTTATTAACTACTTAATGCAGATAACTGGTAGTAAACAGCTATTTTCTTTAATAATTATTTAGCTTTGAAATAGCTTGGTTTTGTGAGTTCCCCCATTGAAGTTCAACCCCTTCCTTGAAACGGTTCTCCATAAATTATTTGTACCCCTTGAAATTTTCTATGTGCTTAAAATGCTATGATACTTAATATAATGGATTTTTTTAAACCATTTACAACTTGGTGAATAAATCTGACACCTACGTCTATGCCACACGGCCATTATCGCATACATGAAGCACCAACAATATTACAACATATTGCAGCTTCTCAGCACTACTAACAGTAGTCGACCCACTACACCAATTTTCACAATTTGGTGGCACGAAAGAAAGATGGAGGTAAAAATTACGGTGAGGGGACGGGCGACCGAAAGAAATACTACAAAATGCTGCAGACTTTGTGTATACTGAAAAATATTCCAATTAATTTTTAAATGCCTCAACCACAGGGCCATTTTAAGCGGCATGACGCGTGTATAACTTTTTATGGGAATAGGCGTGGCAATGTTGAGAAGTGCGGCGAGCGACTGGAAAATGCCTTTTAAAGGTTTATATAACTTACAATACAACAAAATAAATACAATTGAATTTCCACGCCATTTGTACAATGCGAGTGTTGTGAGTGTACCACATATGCGTGGCACAATATTGTAAATACGAGCATAGAGAAGCTACAATACTCGGCAATGCAGTCTTGCTCCACTCATTGAGTGTCGCCCACCTGACTGCCTTTCTGCCAGACTCAAGCACTTTTGTTTTAACATTACATCTAAGTATATTTTTATGCCACACACGCAACAAATGCACATATTTTTATGCAAGATGGCAACACTCTTCGCCGATGGTGGCACTCAACATTGTTGCATTTATAAACAAGTGGGGCATAGTGGATTGAAGTGCATATTCCAAAGGGTCTGGCATTGTGCAACCTGCAAGAAATGTTCATTACACTGACCAACATTGACGCTGATGTTGCCAGAACGCCAACGCCGACGACATCGTCATCGCCATCAACATAGTCTGGCATTTTCATTATTATTATTAATGAATATACATTTTTTTGTTGGTTTCACATACGCTGCGCCATAAATTTTAATCTTTTTCTGTTTGTCTGTATGTCTTAATATAATGGTTTAACCGAGTGTAATTGCAATTTTGCAACAACAACTGAGTTCTCCCGCCGAATGCAACTATCATACGCAGCCATGCTTGATTTGTCAATTCCATGAAAGAAGAAAATAAATAAATAAAATAATAATGTTAAAGAAGCAGAAAATTCATCGTAAGCCACTCGGCACAGCCTGCCTACAACGACAAAGATTCATGACTCACGACGACGACATGACGAAACTTGCAACGTGCTGCTTTGGTGGTATAAAGCATGAGGCAAAAATCAGCATGAAAACGCAATTTCGAAAAATGCAACCATGCGTGCGAGCAATGACGGCGACGCATGCAGCAACAACAACAACAACGACAGCAACAAAAGCTACTCGATTCAATTGAGTGTGGCAAAGCAAGACAAGGCAAGGGGAGGAACCCAAACATATCGCACAGTCGAGACGTTAGTGTTGACGGCTTCAAGTGATGCCATTTTTTTCTTTCTTCTTTAGGGGAAATATATACGAGTATAGTCTAATTTAGCTACAGATTGACGCTTCGAAAAATAAAATACTCGTAAGTGTGTGTGTGCGTGAGGAAAAAAGTGTAATGTTGCAACAAATTATTTGCCATATGCAACACATTTGCATTGTGCAACGTTGAGTGCAGAAAGACCGTATACTTGTATGTATAATGTCATCATCATTTAAATGAATTCAATTACTTCGAATGAAACTGAAAACAACAAATTCAACGTTGATATTTACAGAAAGAGATTCCACTATCGAGTGATTTGACAAAGTGCTAATCAAATAAGCTATCGCGCGTCAGCAAATAGCGAAAGCAGTCTTAGTACTAGTGAATATGCCAAGAGTGCCAGAAAGTTCAACAATACGAGTATTAACCCATTTACAGCGTTCATGATTAACTTAATTGTAAGTGCACCCCATTCAAACCATTCAATTAAGTATTTTTTGTTCGGCAAAGCGCTGCAATTCAAGTTTGAAGCACTTTTTATGCGTCTTTGTACATTTACCTAAGCTATTTATTTAATTAAATTTGTTGGCATCAGGCTTTGTTATACACATCACGCAGTATTATAGAGGAATATCAATGACCGTATATTCGTGAATATAGTCCTTCACGCAGTACATCTGTCGCAAACAGTAGGATACGACCACTAGATGCAGTAACTCCCATACAAATTGCACACAATGTGTTGACCTAAGGAACTGAATTCGGCCTGATATTTTTTAAAGTTCTATCACATTACCCATACGAGGTAGTTTCGGTCATAGAGCCCTCAAGTCTATACCCCCAATCACTGAGTAACAAGCTGAAATGAACCAACCATTCAAACCAATTGCATATATAAAAGTATGTGTTAGGATGGAAAGAGTTCCGTTCCTGTCCTTCCCAACTTTTAAACTTGTTCTTTTAAAATTAGCAATAATTGTTCGTCTCTCTTGCTATATATTATGCGTGTGATTGGCCCGTTACTTGCTCGCGGTCAGTATTGTTTTTTAGTGTTGCCAGATTGGCCATTGTACTTATTCTTACAACTAGGTTTACACAAGTCTTACATATATATGTGTTTTAGATCACATACACAAATCCGCAAGTTTGCCGGCTCTAGGATTAGCCCACATACGAATCTCAGTGCTGAACCTTCGTATAAATACTGATGATTCCCTAAACATAAGGCAATTCAATAGTGTAGTTTCGTTGTGTACCCTAACAAGATTGTTTTTTTTTTTTGGATGGGATATCTGAAGAATATTACTATTTCGGCAACTATTAAATTTAAAGTTTCTCTTTTCCGAAATGTATGCTGCCAAAATTTCAATCGACGCGTTGAGTTCGAGTTTGCCTTATGGCTCTAACTTTACCTAAACTACCAATAAGTAGGCACCTCCGTACCACAGTTTTGGTCAAAAATTGTACATACGATTTTAAATCATTAGTTTTTTAAAAACTCACTAGTCATTAGAAAGCCAAGTAGAGTAACTCTTATTTTAATACTAACGGAAACTACCTTGACCTGACCCAGACATAACACAAGTCCCCCACCAAAAACCCGCCAAAAAATATTTCAATTAAAATTTTCATGACCGAAAAACAACAGAAGCATAACTCAAATATAAATTTCCATCAACTGCTTTGTGCCTAAACGATTTTTGAAAAATCATGGCGAGTGCCAGCCGCGGGTTAAAGCCCAACAAAAATCGCCGCAGCTCATAATAATTTTCAAGCTTGAGTAACATTTTGGGTCATGAACCAGGCAAGGCACTGCGGGCGTAATGTGCTGGTGTTGTTCATATGAGAATGGTGCGGAGTGCGGTGTCGGTGTAGGATGGCAATCATAAACTGACAACCACCACACTATCAAAAGATGCGCAAATTGTATCTACGTAGAGGCAAACTCATGTGTGCGTTATTCTTCATACTCTCACTAGACTTTTTTTTTCATTCACTGCGTAGATTTTGAAATGAAAATTTATATGTGCGTATATGTAGCGTGTGTGTGACTGTAGTGTTAATTTAAATGACATTCCTTGCTCCGCAAGTTGGTTTTATTAGCGCGGCGTGGTACGCAGTCAAGCAGGCAGGCAATCAGCAACTTGGCATATGAGGAGCCATCAAAAAGAGCGAGATCAGCTCAATTGTGAAATACGCGTACATTCAAGTAGTACGCAACGAACACAACCATGACAACGATAGAGACCATTGCAACCATGGGTTGAGTTCAGTCCAGCTCCTGCTGTCACCCAGTATGGACTGTTTCATTTACATGTGTAATTCTTTAAAACCAAACGTGTAAATGCTGGCTGAGCCGCTTACATCACCCCGAACCCACGCAGGGCGTCAGCGCGGAAATGACAGATTTTCCAACTTTTTTTGGTCATTTTCCCCATTTTTCTTCTTTTTCATGATTGCATTTTTCGTTGCTACGTAGTCGTCATCATCGTCATCTTCGTCCAAAGTCGTTGTAATGAAACGCCTGCGTGCTCATAAATCACATTTAAATGAACTGAAGCGTGCATGACTTTCGTTGCGACGGCACAATAACAATTTCTCATTGTTGTTGTAACGCGAAATGGGTTCAGAAGTAAACAAAAAATGCAGAATAAAAAAAATTATATAAATTAAAAGCGAAAACTCCACAGCAATTGTTTGGTAATTATTTTGAACAAATATTTCATACACAAACACAAAACTTTAAATTCGGCTATGCCGAAATTGTATTACTTTTCACACCAAATGAAGTGTCTCATATAATCAGGTATACTTTAAGGATGACAAAACTCCTTTACCTCGAATGGTGCCACACGATCCACTATGTGAATAAACTTTAAAACATCAATCCAAATTTCAACTCGATGATTCGTCTCGTCGAGCTAATATGGTTTAATACAGACATATACATACTTTCTGAGGTCTCCGAATTCTTCTTCACTGTGTTACAAACTTCATGACAAAGTTATTCACAGAACACATGTATAAAAAACAAATGTATCTATCTATATATATAAAATTGGATGTCTGTCTGTCTGTCTGTATGTATGTATATCCGCTATAGGCGCCGAAACCGCTGGACCGATTCGGATGAAATTTTCAGAGAAACTATAGAATAGCGTTAGTATACCGTGAAAGTTGGGGAAAAAAATAAGCAGATTGAAACATTTGTATGAAATCAATATTGCTTTACCAGTTTGCCAAATTCTACATCGAAACTCTGTCAAAGAAAAATAAAAAAAGTTTAACTCACAACCCGCTTTAAGAATTTGACACGTAACGAAAAAGACGTTAGTATATTTATTAAATAAAAGGCGCATTAATCGTTCAATTATATTTTAAAAAAATGCAAAATAATGCCACCAAAAAAGCATTAATTGGTAAAAAATCATCCGAAGCAAAGCGAAAAATTAAAAATAGAGCACTTGAAACAGAAGAACAACGAGAATCTCGACATGGACAACAGCATGGCAAGGAGCAGGAATGCGCCGGGTATCTACTAGTAAATAAATAAATATGATATTTATTTAAATACTTATAGATGTTTCAACAGTTTTCATTTTTTAATATTTTGTTTTATTTTAATTTTTTGTTTTTATTGTTTTGTAACATTTGCCATTTTCCAACAGCAACCAACAACAATAACGATTACGATGAAAAATTGGCTTAAACATTAAAAAAGGAAATCCTACTGAGAAGTAAATTCGCTTAGGCGTACAAAAAATAAAATAAAAATAAATAAAATCTGGTCAGAACCCAAACACACCACCACATAAAAAATTGAAATATTAAAAAAAGAAAACTGAAATTGCTTTTTGGAAGTTTGATTGAGTGGTTTCATTTAATTTCGTTCTTTCATTTTTTACCGCTACGGCTTACATTCATACAATTTTTGCCCACGACTTTGCTCCATGTTTTACACGAATTCGGTACACCAGCGAAAAATCAGATACAGACACAGAAAACAAGTAAGACGTTTTGTGGGCATTTAAAATTGAAGTGAATCAAGTGTCCCACTATGTCAAATTAAGGTACTGAATTATTTTGAAGACCATTTGGGCGAAAACACTTCTTTAGATTGGCTAATATTAAAACGAGTACCTACTCAAATGGGGAGTCAATTAAATTATCAAAAAATAAGGAAGTAATCTACCCCAGCATATTAAAATCAGAGCTTATCATACAAGCGCCAAGTTAAGAATATTATGACAAATATCTAAATTGAAAATTTCCTAATATTATTTTTATCGTAGGAGGAGGACCTTCTTATCGCCTTGAAATTGTTTTAAGTAGGACAATAGGGAACTTGGCTACACAATAAATACTTTTTCTTGAAAAATGTAAGTTAAAATAAATATGACTAAACATCTACAATAAGAATTTTGTATTCCCCCGATATTGTATTCCCCTATACATCTCTATTTCTCTGAATATCCCACCATATATGCTATAACTCAATACATTTCTCTTCAATTTGCCTTATTCCCTTCTCTAGGCAGCATAGGGCCTCCACAAGCCATTTCAATTTTTTAATATCCAACCCTTGTGTTGGTTACGTAAGTCTAATGGTTTTTATCTGATACGGTAGCTGGTTAGCCTGCCGCTACTAGTCTTTGGTGATGGGAGTGTTATCTAACGTCACAAAGAAACAATGCCAACTGCCGGAGATTGGAAGTATAAACCATGTCCACGACTCCGCTGGCAACCATAGCGCACTTCCACTAGGCTAGGCTACCGACGCTATAAATATAAATCTGGCAATACTAATCTGATTGTGTCAAACGGACAT
The DNA here is from genome assembly GCA_035041755.1 of Cacoxenus indagator. NCBI lineage: Eukaryota > Metazoa > Arthropoda > Insecta > Diptera > Drosophilidae > Cacoxenus > Cacoxenus indagator. The sequence continues at coordinate 1,819,976 of JAWNKX010000218.1, read as the reverse complement.
GTCTTTGAAAGGTGACAAAGGTGTTTGAAAGGTGAAAGGTGAAAGACAGCTGTGTAATTCGTTGCTTGTATGAAGAGTTTTACTGATTTGAATATTTGAATATGAAGAAATACGCTATGTGATGCTTTTTTACTATAAAAAAGGGAAAAACGATGCAAAAACTGCCGAAAACTTTGAGCAGCTTATAGTGAGAATGCTGTGAGCGACACCGAACTCAGAAGTGGTTTGCTAGGTTCCGTTCCGGAAATTTCGATTTAAAGATGCACTTCGCACTGGTCGGCCTGTCACTGAAAAAGTCGGTGAAATTTTGCAACTGATGGAGCAAGACCGGCACGGAAGCTGTCAGGAGATAGCGGACGCACTAAACATTAACCATATGACAATTTGGAATCATCTAAAAAGAGCAAGCTACTCAAAGAAGCTCGATGTTTGGGTGCCACATGAATTAATGCAAAGAAATTTAATTGACCGAATATAACAATCAGTGAAATGCTACTGAAACGTAACGAAATGGAACCATTTTTGAAACAAATCCTTACGGCCGATGAAAAATAGATTAAATACGAGAATATCCAACGCAAGCGACCATGGTCAAAGGCCGGTGACAATCCACAAACGACTTCAAAGCCTGAATTGACGGCAAACAAGGTTATGTTGAGTGTTTGGTGGGATTGGAAGGGAATCGTCTATTATGAGATAAATTAAATAAGGTATAAAGGGGAATATATAAGTTGTCAGAACAGCTTTTTAAGATACAACTAGGAATATTATCCGGACCAGGAGAAAAAGAAGGCTTAACCAATTTTAGATATCGTAAAATAATACTGCCGTCAATAAACGGCATATTGAAGTGAATAAATTCATCAATTTTGTAAGGGTAAGGAGAACTATTTCCACAGGCACTATTAGAGTAGATGCCCTGGAAAAATTTAGCAAAAAGGTTCGCAATCCCATCATCAAAGCTACTTGCAACTCCATCAAACTAGTTGGAAATAACTCTGATTTCTTTTTGATTTTGATGAATTAAAAAAAATTTTGGGATCTCGATTAATATTTACTTTTACTTTGCACAAATATCTACTATAGCAAGATTGATTAAAAATGTTGAATTTACTACGAGCCGCGGCATAACTCGCATAATCAGTTGCGGAACAAGAGTGTTTAAATTTTTTAAATAACCGATTTCTAATATTTTTTAGACTGACCAAATTTATACAAAACCAGGGCGGACGCTTAGAATCATCGGTAACATGTACTTTAGGCACACATTTATTGATATAATCCAGCATAATCGTGTTGAAAAACCGCACGGCAGTATCAATATCAGAAGAAGAACTTAATATTGACCAATCCGTGGAAGCAAGCAATGAGTTGAGACGATTGAAATTAGTATGTTTAAAATTAAAAGCTTGTCTTGGCTTAGCACAAGTTGAGTCAGATGCAGACAGAAGTTGGTTAAGAGTTAGTGTCACCTCAAGAGTGGGGTGATAGGTATCTTCTGGAATTGACAATGGAGAGGATCTCGACATTGAGGTATTTTCATGGCAGTTAGTAAACACTAGGTCTAGCATACGATGTTCGATGTTGGAAATGTGGTTTATTTGCTGGAGAGAGAGATCCAACAATAAATCAACGAACTCGCTGCCAACAGAAGGAAGAACGATATTGGAGTCACTAAAAAAGGAATCCAATTAATAGAGGGAAGATTAAAATCACCCAAAACAAGCAAAATATCAGCGTCATTAATGAGCTTTAATACATTCTGGATAGCCTTCGCTTCATCCAAGTAGACTGAATCAGAAGATGAAGGAGGAATATATGAACAAGTAATAAAAATGTTATGATTAGAGAATGAAATTTTGACGCAGATAAATTCAATGTTTTCAGTATCGTCAAGAGAGACCAGTTCTGACGAAAAAGATGAAAGAACAGAGATTAAGACTCCACCACCTACGCGGCCATAACGATCTTTACGAAACGTAGAGTAAGAGTTATTGAAAATTTCAGAGTTGAGAACATCAGGGCGAAGCCAAGTCCCAACGAAAACGATAATGTCAGAACTGAAAGAAAAACTTCTAAGATAAAACGAAGAAAGTTTAGAATTTAGCCCTCTAACATTTTGAAAATGTAGACTTAGTTTTTTGGAGATTTTGAAGAAGCAGAAGATGAAGCTGAAGTAGTGACTGGTAAGGTAACCTGCAAAGCCCTAGATTTTTTTCTAGGAATGAACTCGTGGACCACCATATGGGCAGGCCAGAATGTAGGGTCACAAATGACAGAAAATAATTCCATGGAAACTGAATGTTTGAAAGAAGAGCCTTCTCTAGGGCTAGCAAAATTAAATTTGTGAATATTAATATTTGAAAGGTTGCATGATTTTGATGAAATATAACGTGCAACGTCCTTACAGGTTGTCTCCTTGTCCAACCTGGAAACAAAAACATGTTTACGAGGATCCAGCACCTTCAAAATACATGGCACTGGAGTAGAGGCAGTATTGGACTGCGAAGAACTCTTAGGAGGAGACAAGGTACGGGAGGAGTTAGAGGCTTTAGTAGAAGATGAAGCAGAAGTTACAGTAGTAGGACAGGGAGTAGAGCAAGGTGAACAATTAGTGGTGGGAGAGTTGAAAGCGACAGATGAAGTGGTAGTAGAGGGGATATTGGTAGAAGGAGCTACTGGAATGGGAACGGGATGGGATGATTGGTTAGATATTGAAGAAAGTACAGAAGAATAAGTGGGTAAAGGATGGGAAGAAGGGGAACAAGTTGGAGAAGTTGAAGCTGAAGTCATAGTAGTAAGACATGGAATAGAGGAAGTCGAACAAGTAGTGGAGGGAAGGTTAAAGGCGATAGATGAAGAAGTAGTAAATGGGATAGTGGTTGACGGAGCTACCGGAATTTGAGCGGGATGGGATGATGGGGTGGATATGGAAGAAAGTACAGAAGAGTGACTGGGTAAAGGTTGGGAAGAAGTAGAACAAGTTGGAGAAGTTGAAGAAGAACAAGTTGGAGAAGTTGAAGCTGAAATCACAGAAGTAGGACAAGGAATCGAGGAAGACGAACAAGTAGTGGATGGAAAGTTCAAAGCGACAGATGGAGAAATAGTAGAGGGCATAATGGTTGAAGGAGCTAAAGGAATTGGAGTAGGATGGGGCGGTTGGGTAGAAGTAGAATAAAGTACATAAGAGTAAGTGGGTAAAAGTTGGGAAGAAGTAGAACAAGTTGGAGGGGAATCAGAAGAAGGGGGTTGAGGAGACGAAAAAGAAATAAGTGGCGCTGTGGTAGGCGCAAGATTATGAGGGGATAATGGCGGCAGTTGTACTGCATTAGCCGTTGGAGTCAAGTCGAAAGAGTACTCCAAAAACATTTTTTACCCAGCATCAAACTCTGAGGCTAGCTCAGTGAATAGTTTCTTAAGTTTTTGGTATTTAATTCACATACGGTGGTACATCAATGAGAAGTCCCCCTGGCGATTGAAGCAGGTGGGGCACGACCACCTGATGCCACCACATGTAGGTTTAGTCGTACCGTAAAGTCGGTCATAGTCGGGACCAGTCAACCCAGCGCACTTAAAGTGGGCGATGTTATCGGACATCCAACAAGAGACACCTCTAAACTTATCACTATTAAAGTTGTCCTTGTTGGAGCAAGCCCGATTACAGCAACTCATTTTGCGCGAAGTATAGAAACGAGATATTAAATAAAATAAAAGCAAAATAAGATAAAGATAAGAAAAAAAAAATTAATAAATAAAATAAAAATAAGTGAAAAAGTAAATTTAAAAAAATAAATAAATAAATAAATAAATGAAAAGAAAATTATAATAATAATAATAAAATAAAAGAGAAAACAAATTAAAAAAAATAAAAAAAATTAAAAATTAAAAAAATTAAAATAAAAAATATATAAAAAATAAAATTTTTTTTGGTTATAAATTTATAAAAGCTTAAAAATTTATGAATATATCAAATAAACAATAAGTAAGCAAAAATAAAATAAATAAATAAAATAATAACAATAAAATAAACTTATTGCCATATTTATTAATCGGTATTATTTATATCCTATTCATACACTCATGTATTCCTCCATTTTTATCTATATCAATCTGCTGTGATATTAAGCTGAATATTTAGATCTTTTCGATATATCGTCACCGGAACTGAATTGCTATTCCTATAGATGAAATATGTATTTCCCACGACGAATGAAATACCAATCACCAACAATATCACTAAAAAAAAATTGCGTTGGGTTTGGAATTTGAACACAAATTTTTCGCGCCCACACATAATGCCAAAAGCGCAAAAATTACGACAACGACGGGATTTAATTCAATTGCTTGTGATTCAATCATTGTTTTTCCAATGTCTGCAAAAATAATGCAAAAAATGCGATAAACACACACACTCGGAGAAAGGAAATCCGATTTCGGCATTAAAACGACTTTAGTTTTATTTATTTATTTAATGCGTGGTGCGGCGGATTTTGCGTTGAGTCGATGCAGTAAAAAAAAGGAATTTTTGTTTGTGTGGAATTTGCGCGTTAAATCCAGCTTTCAGATATACAAGTACAGCTCAAATTGCAGTCGAGGACGGTAAGGCAACACATTGCGATAAATGACAGTAATTACCAGACACAAGAGACACCCTACACGACGACTAAGTGAGCCATTAGGCGGCGGGAACCTTGACTCAAATAACCAAGAAATATGTTGCCACGAGAATTTAATTAAATTATTAAGCTGCCAAAAACGACCGTGAGCGTGTGCGTGTGCGCAAACACACAAACAAATGCACACAGCCACACAGAAAGCAAATAAAAAATGGCAATGCACTGCAGAAGAGGCAGGCACACAAAGAGGGATAAAAAAAATACCGAAAAATGATGGAGCCACGAAAGGACGACGGCTTGGCATACTAACACGTGAGTCAGAAGACAATGCGATGCTATGGTGACAGGCTGTGTATGAAAAATAAATAAAAATAATAATAAAAATAACAAGAAAAGAAAAACAAAAGAAATGAACGACAGCAAAAGGATAAAGGATAATAAACAACGGGGAAACCAAAAAATAATAATAGTAATACGCAATAACACCAACGTATGCACCAAATGCATACGCAAGCACATAGATACAACAGGCCAACACACATATGTAAGTCTTCAGATACATCGCTATAGATGCAGACAAGTTCTTACATACCGTTAGTCGATGTCGACAACGACGACGACGATGACGACACTCGCATCGTCTACAGTCAAGGCTGGCCGCCAAAATGAGTCAAGTGCGACGTCAAAACGACATCGAGGTTACCACAGCAAAAGCAAAAAGAAGTAAGGAAAAAATAAATAATTTATCTGCTACGTGTGAAATTCTACACACCACACACCAATACACATGCGAAAAGTCAACTTGCCTTGCAATGAAATTTATGCAAAAAGGCACTTACAGCAGCTCCATATAATTTACTGGTCATAGATACATGCACACAGACTGAGCTTGAGATACTCGTACTTTCAGCAAATGTTCGCCGCCATACCAAATGTGGCTGGTGCAACCCATAAAAAAATATGTGTATAGGTATGTACGTGTACATTGAAGCCAACTTTACTCATTAATAAATTCATAAATGTTTATTTTGTGGCTGTGTATGTGCGTGCTTATGTATGTATCTATGCATCTGTGTCTTCTTGACGACTACAATTTACACAATTTGATTTCAGTAACGTTTGTTTTTGTTCGCTTCGGTGGTCGGTTGACGGTCGACCTTCTCCAACTCCTCTGTGTGCTATTTGGGCTTGAATCTTAATGAATTTTTCCGCGTCGACTGTTTTTGTAAACCATATCCGTCGCCAGCCCCCTTTTTCCTTTTTCCTACCAAAACAGCCTCCTGTCATTACTCAAACACGTGTTTATTGTACGCGTATCTGCCTGCCTATCATCAACTTCCTACTCTTTTTTCAACGCGATGATGACAACGACGTTGAAGACGTCGTACGACATTTCTAGTTGCTCAGTCGTCGTCAAAGTTTATTTTCATTTGCATTAATTTTACTCATTATGATCTTCATTACGAGTATTTGTGCGCATCATCTTAAGATGTCTGTCTGAGATATGCGCGTACAAGAAACTTAGAAAACAATGCCAAGAGGGAAGGCATTTTATTACATTGGCCCATTGAACCGGCTGTTATGCAAGAAAAACTACTTTAGGCACTTAACCAAATAAATTATATGTATGTGCAAATTGTACCATTTTGAGTTTTTATTTCACACCGATAACAATACCGATAACATCACAAAAAACTATTGCCAGACAACTAACACCATATTTTCTAAGTGAGTACTTGCCTGGAAAGAACTCTTCATTAGGAATTGTGTTGAAGTGTATTATAAAAAGCAGAGAAGGAAATGATTTTGATCCAAAGGACTTCGATTTCGTGCATACCTAAATGGTTTCTGTTTTATATTTCCAAACAATCAATACTTGGAGAATTTGAAATGTGTAAATTAATATGAAATCGACTATATGTTTTTCAAAAGATCCAAGTCTGTCAAAACAAGGCGCTACACCGCATTACTGGGACTCTCTGGTTTGTACGCAACAACACCCTACACAGACACCTGAATATCACAACTGTGCTAGAGGACATCAGTCATAACTGCAGTAGTTATCGCCTGATGATAAAATGCGTCTTGAACCTCTGATAGGTTTTAATTGCTTAAACGCTGAAACTAACTCCATACCAAAAAGTATAACCAATTGCTTAAATGTAATCAACGACTGAGTAGCTAAAACTGTGTAAAGTTTAAAGTTGTCAACATTGCCAATTTATCGCAAATAGCAGCAGCTATGCCCATATGGTCATATGGTAAAAGAGAATAATAATAATAATAATATTTTGGCGCGACAGGTCTATGGGACCCAAGGCCTAGCTTCTCGCAACCATTCGCTTTGTGTGGGTTTTTCAATTTTTGGGACGAATGGAAGGGATCTACAATTTTACGCCGAGTCCAAACGGCTAATTGAGAAGCTCATTCATGACAGTTTTACTCTCGGATGTTTGTCAGACGTTCGCGAGAGGTGGCGCAGTGGAGAAAAACCTTAAGATGTAATTTGGCCCTCTCGGGATTCGAACCTGAGCCCCTCGCTTAGTAGCCCAACACACTACCACTAAGCCACTGCGCCACTGGTAAAAGAGAAATAGAAGTGAAATGTTACCATAAACTTGCAATAATAATAAATTATTTTTGGTAATTTCTACATACTTTCAATTGTTTGTTTTCATTCAACTTACCGTTGTGTCTAAGAGAACATTTGGCTTATGCAAAGCGAACAAAAAGGTGCGCTCAGGAAACAATGCGTATAAGTTTAAGCAAATAACAGTTTTATAGGTTTAAGACCCTGATTATAATAAATTAATTATGATGTTACTAATGTTACTATTTTATTATCTGTGCCAAAAAATATATAACAGCTTTTATGTAAAATTGATCTCAATAACATAATCGATCGCACTGGAACTTTACATTACATGAAAAATTCTAGCAGTAGTAGCACTTACAATTCAAACCTGGACCAAACTACTTAGGAGGTTCATAGGTGCACAGTGGTATGTCCAGAACTCTGTTATCCAACGAGACTTGAATATCCCAACAATCGAAGAAGAAATCTTCAAGCACAGCAACAGAGACCTTATTAGATTAGAGAACCATGTCATTCACCTATCAATCAAACTGCTGGACAAGAGCAGGCAACGTGACGCCTGAAAAGGATACACTTTTTAGATCGCCCAATTAGCAACACTGATGAGTGATCAGTCATACTAACTTATTATTGTACATGTGATTTTTAAAAATTATAAATTGCGATTATAAATGGCGATAGAGAAAAAGAAATAATAATAGAACTACAATCGATATATAATCGATAGCTGGTACGTTTAATGGAAATAAATTTATTTTCTTTGTTCCTGCTTCAAATTAGCCACTATTTATACTTCGACACGTTCTATATGTGAAAATGAGATTGGAAATACATCATTTCTTTTGTATTTAGCAATAAAAATTAGTTCGATCAGTTGGTAAATGTTATCGACTTTAACTAAAACTTGTATCTGTTGACTACAAACTGCAGCACTGAATTTTTCTTGAAATTGCTTTCATTTTAACTTAAGGAAATAAAGGAAAAGAATTTCGTTGACCTATTTAGTACTAATCGAACCGATTAATAACGATTTGTAATCAGTTAACGCACAAACTCAGAAATCAAATACCATTAACGTTAATTTACCTACTATTTCGTGTAAACATTTCTTCTAACTGATTTTGGAAATGCTTTCAAAATGATTTACTACTTAATCAACAAGAAAAATCTATTGTAATCGTTATCGATTTCACTGCCAAGCGTCAGAATTTCACTACAGTGGGCCAAAATATGCACAAAAGCTCAACTCTCTGCCGACTTGAACCTTCAAACGTCACAAACGCCAACGAGCGAAACGAGCAGAAAAGTATCACATTACATTACGCAAATCCAGGATATAAACTACCTCATATCTCATGACTCCCTATGAAAGTAATCTAACGAATGTTTAGCGGTTGGCTGTGTGGATAATGGTTGACTTTTGGATGGCAGTTGGGTGGCAAATGAGTGTCTGACGTTACCACACGTTGTGCCAGCGCCGACGAGAGGTAAAGATTTACAAGCAGTCACGCCTTTTTATTAAAGCTACTCATCAATTTACTGCTGTACTTGACATATTCACTCAGATTAAAGGATTTATGGAAAAGCTGCACACAGACACAAGCGGGCGCGCGCATTAGTTCCAGATACATTCGTATCTCCGTGCACGCCTTTGTCTATGTGTATATGACGATAGCATATATATTTTTATGAAATTCTTTTTTGTTGGACGTACAACGAGAGAACACAATAAATGTCAAAAGCATGCATTCTGTTAGCTCTGCCGCTGATGTTGCGACTGCTGATGTTGCCACTCTTTCTATGTGTGAATGTTTGCAGATACATTTCACTGTTACTGTCGCTTCTCGCTGTTGAAATCGTCGTCGTGTTGTTGGTGTTAGTGTTGTTATATTTGTTGTTAATATTGTGTTTGTTGTAGTTGTTGTTGATTGTAGCGCCACTGACGCAGCTTCAATAGCACAAATGTAACACATTTCAGTGACATTTTTATGGTTACAACCAACACTAACTCTCGCACGCAATATTCCAACAGCTAACATGCACTGACCGAGCACATTTACAATAACAGCACATCAACAACACTTGCAAATATGAAGAGATACAGATACAGATATGAAATGAATATACACTTACAAACAGGATATAGCATAGTCAATCTTAGTCATCATAAGTAGTGAAGCATCAACAATCACACGCACCACACACACACACACAAAAACACGCCGATATACATTGTAATCGTTATTATTGTACAGGATTGGCATGTAGTTCGTTCGATGGTCATTGTTGTACTGTACATACTTTTTATATATCCCTCGAAAGAAGCACGTACTACAAATAAAAGCAGTTTTACCGTATTGGCAGGCATGCGAACCAAACAAAAATCAAAATCAAACAAAGTAAAGAAAGAAAAATGCGTTGTTTGTTTATGAAACAGAAACAGAAATGGCACAATTTCCACAATGAAAAGAATGAATTGCAGATTTACAATATACTGCTCAGTACCTTAAAAAGAGGTCTGGAAACACAGCTGTGGCACTATCGTGATTCAGAGGCTCTATTCAATGAACAAAGTCATGTTCAAAATTCATAGAAACAAACAAGATATAAAAATGTATCTACAAATCAAAAGTCATAAACAGACCGAGAAGAAGGAGAAGAGAAACCAACTACAAACAAGTCAGATTACAGCAAATTAGCCAACACTACATTCGATCCATAAACCGGTTTTAGCCGGCAACGCGGCGTTGGTTGTTGTTCTTGTAATCTTTGTATGTATTGCATGAGCTACAAAGATACTGCTTGTCTTATTATATATATATGTATATGTATAATACATAAGTATAATTGGCAAATACAATAATGAGTATATGTATTAAAAGGTCAATGTCTTTTGATATATTGAATGAGCGCAAGCTAAACACAGTGACGAGACACAAATACAAAAGTTGCACATACAGATACTTTAACACCTACAACGAAAATGCAATGCTGACCAAAACTCATCATAAAAGCATTGTACTCGTATCTGTGCAAGTTGTTTGTAAATCTCAACATTTTTGGCTAACACGCAACTAAGCGTCATTGAAAAAAATTGGCGGAAGCGACGACAAAAAAATATGAAGATACAGATAAAATGATTTGTGTGTCTCGAAGTAAATGAGTTTAAAAAAAGTGCAATACAACTTTAATTATTGTCATCCCCTGCATGCAGTGAATAGTTATATAAGTTTGTAATGTGTAGGAGATATCGAAGACCTCATAAAACATACAGTCAAACTTCCCTACAACGAACTGCCATATTACGAATTGATTTCAAGTACACAGCTTTTTTCGAGCACACATCATTTCAAGTACACTTTATTTCTATATAACGAATTTTTCATATAACGAAGTGATTTTCTGGTCGCGTGGGAATTCTCTATAGCGAAGTTTGACTGTATATACTTCAGGATCAGATCTGCCCAACCGTATCTATGCAAACTGAAGATGTAAAAATCTTTTTACCAAATACTGTATATTTCTCACAACCAACTGTATCCGAACCAAACCCTTTGTTTTAATGTTACAAACTCAAGTCTACAGACTTTAAAACATCCATAAGCATGACACCTAAACCCGTCAAGATCGTAGAGAATATAGCACAAATTTAAACCATGATTTGAATTAAAGTTTTTATAAGGTACATTTGTTATTGGATTTTATGTTAACAAGTAAGAATTTCCACATTCGAGATTTACTTTATCGTACATCCCCATATAAACTTATCAGTCAAATTTAAGTCCACAAACGCTAAAGCTTTTTGTTTTTGAAAAAAACTCTAGATAGATTTTTCACTATCAAGTCTGACGGGAGTGAAGAGTATTACAACTCCCGCACAGCTGAAGTTAACACTCTTTCTTGTTTTGCTTTTCCTTTCTTTAACTTGTGTTGTGACTCATGCATTTTACTCATGTATCTTTTACTTGGTTGTTTTAATTGGTGAACTCGTTTTTTCTTTCAATCTCAAATGGCATCCATTTGAAAGTTTGAAAACGAGTTCTTTGTTGTTGTTGTTGTTGGTTGTATGATTATTCCATGAATAATCATACTGTGGTCAGTGATACGTAATGAGTATATGAAATTGTAGAACCACCTCCTTGAATACTTTCAATTTATCGTGAAATCTATATAAAGGTTGTTGGTTGGAAACTAATGTCTTTCCTTATGTTAGTAATATGAATAAAAGGGTTGGAATTTATAACTGAACTTGAAATCTACTAGCTAAATATTTAATTCTTATTTTAGTAAAATCTTGAAATATGAGTTTGTGCTAAATTTCTAAATAATTGAATTGCCAAAGCTAGTGAACGATAAAAATGAAATTATCAAAAATGGATAACCAAACTTATAGTTTTAAGATCTGTAAAACTTCATTCAAATGCTTTTTGTTGTTGTTGTTTGAAGATTCTTCCTACTAAAACATTACAACGTAAAACAGCGTATTAAGCTAATTTCGTGTCGTATCAAAGAATTTACTAGATCACCTAAAATTTATGCCAAAAAACAGTCTAATGTTTAAATTTTTTTGTTTAATCAAAGTTCTCCAATCGGATTTACAATTATAGGAACGCTCTAAGCGAGCACTCCTGTACTCATGAGGGAGACTCGTATTATAGAGAAAAGATTTTGATAACGGAAACTCTCCTATTGAAATTATTTAAGAAGTTTCGTTGAGTATGAAGTATTCTTTCAGTTCATTTTGGTGGACTTCTTACCTATTCTTTTTTTCTTTTTTCTTTTTTTTTGGAAATTTTGGTAATGGCTCAACTTATTAAATATAATTTACTTTTTTATTGAGAAGTTTAAATTAAATGTATGCCCTCATTTAGCAGACTCTTATAATGGAGAAAAGGTTTTGATAACAGAGAGGTTCCTATACAAATTATTTAAGACGTTTTGTTGAGTACGAAGCATTTTTGATATCATCGTCGTGGACTTCTTACCTATTGGATATTTTTTTTGTTTTTGTGTTATTCCAAACTCACTGAGTTTCCATGGAATGGATGACTTCGCTCAACTTGTTAAATATAATGTAATTTTTTATTGAGAAGTTTAAATTGAATTTATGCGCTCGCAAATGCGTTACACTGGATTCCTTCTTGACTTCGTAAGGAAGATGCAAATCACAGACGCAAGACAAATGTTGGGTAAGAACGCACAGGTGGGCAAGCCAAACGTTTTCTCACCATCGTCCAGATATGGGATGGAACGCCGAGAGATGGGATACAACAGCTGGCCTGACGAAACAACAAGTACTTGGAAGACAAGCGCCAACACGAGCAGAAGCGTCACAATTTCGAGTTAATTTAACTTAAACTTCTAATTGTTATTTAAATGTTCTTATTTACATATTTGCCCAAAAAATTATCACTGAGACAAATAAATGTCCACGTTAATTTGTACTTTAATTAAAAAATAAAGACACTACAATACAACAAATTTTACAAACCTAAGTCAAGATAAATATATATTACTATCTAACTCCTATACAATTACGAATAATATTTTGAGTCAGTCACACATATGTATGTTTAAAGTTTATATGCGCGGCCAACTGTAATACTCTGGTAAATTCGGTAGAGTAAATCCAAGTTTTAAATGTATCTAGAAAACGTTTTCAAATAGTTTGCTATGGGTTTTGTATTGATTAAAAAGGTTTATTTTAAGGTTTTTTTAATGTACCCTTAATTTTTCAAGGACTGTGATTTTTTAAGCCCTGCTTGGGTTCTACAATCTGTAACTAAAAACAGTCTACTAACACTGACGTCAATTAAGCAATAAAAGCAACAAAATAGTTAACAAAACACTACAGAATAATTACAAAAGTAGTCACCTCCATCCGCCGTTAACCAACTTCTTTGTAATTTTTGTAATTACCTGTTGTGTGTCTAGCCGTGTATTTCTGTGTAAAAGTGTCGTAACTTGATTTCTGCATCATTGAGCATTTATTTCAATGTTATTTATTGTTAATTTTTATCATTGTTTGCTATTTACAGCAAATACAAAAGCAACCTCGTGAGAAAAACTCATTACTTGTGCGCTATAAAAGCGGTGTGCGCTAATGTTAATGACATCGCTTGCTTACAAGGTTGTAAAAAAAACTATGTAGTATTGTGACTTACCATTTACGATGATGATGAAAATGATCGACATGAAAACCATATTTAATCCACATTTTGATGACATTATATGTGAACGACGACAGCCAACGCGAATAGGTGGTGCAAGGGATACCCAATTGGTGTAGAAGACGATGCTTGGAGAATAGTTGATAACGGTGTGGGATGCAGGAGAGTCGTACGTTTGAAATAACGCTTCTTTATTTAATGCTTTAAGAACAAATTCAGTTTTTTTATTTTTTTTTTATTGTTGTTTAGCAGTTTTCCTTTTTTATTTGTTATGATTTTTCCAATACTCTTCGTGCTTTTTCAACCCCGCATGCGCTTTTTCAACACTTATTTTTCAACATTTTTTTAAGAATTTCGATTTTGCGTTTCATTTGTTATGACGTTTTATTTATGTAGGAGAAAATATGTCGCCGTTTTTGCTTTTGTTTAAATAATAAATACACAGCGAGCAGTGCAAATATTGTGACAAGCAGCGATGATTTCTTTTGTTGCTTCGATTTTTTTCAACTTTTTCATAGAGATTTCTCTTTCTACTCATTTATGAACACCCGAGTGGTTTGGAAATAATATTTTTATTTTAAATTTTTTTTATTTATATTGTTTTTAAATTTTTGAAAATTTTATTTCATGTGCTTTTGTTTAAATATTTTTTTCCTTTAATTTTTTTTACTACTTTTAACCGAACCTTATTTTTTGCGCTTTTTACAAAAAAATATTTTTTGTTTATTTATTGTTATTATTTGTTAAAATAATCAACGCTTCTACGTGTGTTGCAATGCACATTTTTAATATATTGTTAAATCACTATATTTAAACTCGCTGGATTAAAAATAAAAAAGGAAAACTAAAAAATTTTACTGAAAGAAAAATTAAACAAAAAAAAATTTGAGAACAAAAAATGCGTTTTTATAGTTTTAGATTTTTTTTTGTTTTGTTATATGATTTTCAATCACAATGCGACGTCGCTTAATCTGAAAGTAGAAAAAAAGAAAAATTTTATTAAAACAAAAACGAAATTGGAAAAAAAAATAATTTTGCCCAACGTTTAAATGGTTTTGATTAATTAAAATTAACGTAAAATTTGGTTCCACGATTCCACGATATTTAATAATTATTTATTATTTCTTCCGTGGAAAATATGAAAACTGTGTCCTATTTTAGGAAGAATTTCGATACACTTAAATAATTTAAGAATTGTAAAACCCTTCAATGTAGCCACAGGCATTTTGAGCTAATAAGATCCAGAAAATAAGATAAGGTAAATATGTGTAAAAAAAATGTAAAACAAAATGTAAACAAAATATATTAGATAAGTTGAAAAAAGAAAAAAAAAATTTGATATATAACATAAGTTGCAGCATATGTATGCACTCGTTAAAGACAATCTCATTTCAGGAACGGAAAATGAATGATTAATAATGGAGGATATAAAACAAAATTAGAAAATATGTAATAATATTAAAAACGTAAAAGAATATACGGGGTTCTCCGTGCTACGAAAATTAAAGTAAAGATAAGACAAAATAATAAATATAAGAGATAAGATATAAGACATAATATGAAATGATATGAAGCAATATGATATATGATATGATATGATGTGATATGATATATGATATGATGTGATATGATATCATAAGTGATGAGAATGAGGCTTTTTGAGATATATAATATGTATATTAGTACGCAAAGAGTATAAAAGGTTTAAGATAAAATCCATTTGGATAAGCAACAAAAAGTGGGAGAATTAGAGCCAAATGAGCAGTGTATGATCTTAAGCATAGAACAAGTTAAAAAAAGATATAAGACGGTAAATGGAATATATAGTAAAGTGACACATAAAAAATAAAAATATTTAAACCAAAATAAAATATTATATAAAAAGAATGTGAATTTTTTCTAAACTTGGAAGAGAGCGTGGAATAGAAGACAAAAGGATTTGAAATAAAAGAATCAGGAAAAGATTATATAATACAACCAAGTCTCGATCTATTGCAAGCAAAAAGTGCAACTGCTTAGCTTAAGAGAAGCTAATTAAAATAAGAAAAAACTAATATAAGTTACGATATTAAGAAAATAAAGTAGGAAATAAAATGAATTATGATGATGAAATAGATCATCCTCTTATTTAAAGATAAAATCAGAGATAATCATTTCTGGTTGGTTTCAAATGATTTTAGATAAAATCCTTGGATGAAATAGGAAAGAATATGAAAAAAGATGTACTGAATTTAGTAATATAACTTAATATTTATAATTAAAACTATTAGATAAGGTAAGGTAAAAACAAAAATAAAACCAAAGCGAAATTTAGAGCTTATACAATAAAAAAGCTTGACTTGTAAGGATATAAGATAATAAGTAGTAAGATATAAAATAATGTAAGACGTAAACGAAGATGACACTCTTCAAGAATTTGGGGCACATTGTAAGTAAGAACCTATGCTATAAGGTGAAATACAAGATAAGAGAGAATAATGTAGTAAATGGAAATAAATAAAAAAAATATAAGTTATATATTAAAAACTGAATAAAATAGTTTCACACTTTTTCACTTAATTTGTAAATTCAACGAAGAAACAGAATCTAGGTCTAAATATATTATTATTATTTTTTTTATGATTTTATTTTATTTTATGTTCTTTTTTTAATTAATCAATGTTATATTATGTTTGTTTATTATAAGACCTTCTTTATTATTTCTCTTTTAAAAGTTGGGGAACGGTTCAAATTGTTATTTTAATTTACATTAGAATTTTCTTTCTGCATTCCCGATTTCAGGACACTTACATTTCAGTGAAAAGAAAAAAATCTCAACAAATGCGCTTTGATCGTTCAAATTCATTTACAATCCAGTACTTATTTTCTAATAGTTTTTAAATGATTTAATTCTGGTAAAATACACTTTTCGAAATTACTGATCGATCAAAGTTTGTAATAACCCACTGTCACACCTTTTAGCTAACCCAAAACATAGGTAATGGTGAAATAACTTCTGAAATTGTTACAGCCACAAATACCACATATTAAATATAGTTTTTTGCAAGTCTTGCTTAAACAGCAGAGATAATAAATTTTTTTGGATTTTTTAAAAGAAATCACCAAAAATTCCAAGGTTTATCAAAATTTCTCGCTCCACAGCTGTTGCACATTTTCGAAAGAAGACTGAAAAAATGCCTTTGGGGAATATTTGTGAAAAAAAAAACGAAGCGAAGAAAGTAAGGGGGCTGCTGCACAAGTCACACAAAACTTGATTAAAGTTGGTTTACTTTATAAATTTTTCTTGTTTTTATTGTTTCCTTTGTTTTTTTTTTTGTATATTTCACTGCAATAAAGAAAAACTCGTTCAAACACATGCCAAAGCAAAGAAGTTGAAAAACCAGCAAGAAACGACAGAACGCAGAGAACAAAAACGACAACTGCAACAACATAAAACCAAATACAATATGAACAGAAATGCTGCATCATTCTATCCTGCTCCCTCACGCATAACTCTAATTAGCATGCAATAACAAAGGAAAAAACTCTATACAAAGTGGAAAAGAAACATTGTGAAGTAGCAAGCGAACATGTTGGAATAAATGGAGGATGAAGCGGTATTTGTTGTGTATGAGTAGATATGGGGAAGTGTGAAGTTGATATGAATGTGCGACAAGAGAGCGAGAGAGTGCGGCAAAGGCAGAGAACAAAAGGAACGGCATATATATGTGCGTCTGGTTGTGTTGGTATGCTTTAGATACTATTTTTTTATTTGACTATATATCATTTTTTTTATTGTATTGGAAAAAATTTTAAAAACAAATAATAATTTAACAACTTTATTAAATCAGTTAAGCCTTACTTTAGTTCAATTAAAAAACGCGCGCTCAAATTTCCAATTAACAACAACATCAACACCCGCAAAAACAAAAGCAAAACAATAGAAAAAAAACAAATGTGTGCATGTATGTGTTTGTGTCTTTTATTTTCTTTTCATAAATATATCAATCAAATGCGTGCTTATTTAAGACAAATAAACAATAAAACAAAAATCAATGTTTTTAAAGAAATGTAACTAAATTTTTTTCTTTCCATTTATTTGCTTTTTTAACAAAAGCACACACAAACGCACACAAAAGCAAAAGCCAATAGCACACAGCACAGCTGCGTTGCATTTACATGTGGCACATGTCATCACGCTCTAACGCAAGAGACCTTACGAGCTTGTGATACAAAATGGTAATGGCACACAAAGCAAACGCACATATGAAACATAGCAAAGTCACTCAACGAAGAAGCACAAAATGTGAACGAGAGCAGCATGCAGCTGCTTGCATACAATGCATAAGTTTATTGTTCTGATAGTTGTGTTATGTTTCGCTCTCACTCTCCCTCAAGTATTTTGTGTTTTCATTATTTGATTAACCAAAAATGAGTTAATTTTTGAGTGTATCACAAGTGGTGGGGAAGAATGAACAAAGGCAATCAACACAACTGGGAAGGCGGAATTCAAATTGCTTAAAGAAATTAAAGTTATTTAATTTAGTAAACTACTTTTAGGTAAATAAAATTTAATGTTAACGCTATTTAAGCAAAAAAAATAACTTTGCTTTTCTTTAAACTTCACCCACATTTTATTTTGCCGACGCCATTTTTAGTATTCCATTTCATTCAATACGTTTAATAAAAATTCACTTTTTTATTATAAGAATAATTTTTTTTATCCGTTTAGATATTTTGATTGTTTTGATTTCACACGAGTTTTTTGCTTCATAAAAGTCTGTTTAAAAATCACACGCGTCGCGACGCGCAAAGCCGAACACCAAACCCGTCCGACAAAAAAACGCAGCATGTACGCACTCGCTCAGATACCCGCAACAACAAAACGGAACCTGACAAAAGATCCGAGTGTGACATTGCACGTAGTAAGCAATATTTAAATGAGCTAAGTACACAGAGAATTAGCCAAAAACATAAGTAATATAACATAAGAAACATTATGAGAAATGGAACAAGTGCATTTTCTTATAGTTAATATTGAATTGATCTATGTACTCCCATACTGGAAATAACATAAGACAATAATTTAGGATTATTTCTTATTCTGAACGACTAGTTCAAGTCGCAAAACTGAAGTCCTTATATGAAGCATCAAAACATAATGCAAACTTAACAATATGCCATATTTCACTGCCAAGTAATTTTAAATTTGTTCTACTTCAAATTGTCAGTTAAAACAGGAAAACATAACGCAAGGCAGCTTGTATTTAAGTGTTGGTAACACAACACTGTCATAATAGTAACATACTACGAAGTGATAATGAAATAACGTTAAATTTCAACAACAAAAAAACGTTCACCCTGTCATAGTCTCTCAGAAACTCGATGAGTGCAAGCGAGCACAATATATAGAAAGAAAGTTTTGTTTACGTTTTCTTGGCTTGTATTATGAAGTGATATAGGAGGTAGATGCAATGCTGTACAACAGTGCAAACCAGAGAGAACTTATTCATGAATACTGAAATGAATACTCTTTGGTGCAAACAATCAGCGTGCTTTTTTATTTAACAGTTTTTTTTGTTTTATTTTATTTTTCTTATTAGTTTTTTTTTGTTATTAAAAGTATAAGTTTGTAGCTTTGCATAACCTCCGCTACTACTTATTAGCAAATAACTCATTTTATAATTCATGTACGACTTGTCTTATGTCGTTAAACTACGCCTACCGCTTTAAACCATTTTAATGTTGAGCGTTACAGTTTTGGTAAAAAGTTAGCCATTTACTTTTACCGTTAACTGTCGCCAGCCAACGACGACCAGCACCGTTTTGTAAATCGAATTATTTGGCTTTGACATTATTTATTGTTAATGCATTTGACTTTGTTGTTGCTTTCGTTGTCTAGTCTCTTAAAGTCTCTCGACGTCAGCCGAAACTAATGATAACCTTGGGGGTTGTTCAGCAATGTGTGCGTCCACCCCCTTCCTTAGACAATGATGGGACACCTGCACCTATGCGGAGTTAAGTGGTTTTAATAGCTGAAATTCTAAACCGCAAAACCTCATCAAATTTAACATGCACATGCCAAAAGACGTTAGAAATACAAAGTTTGGGTTTTGCATGTGTGCCCACTCTCAAACTCCCCTCTTTTAATAAATCATTTTTTTTACAGTTACAAACGAAATTCTTATTTATTTAAAAACTCCACAGAATTCCCGAAGTGTGCGCAAATGCAATTAAAATTGTATACTGACTGACAGCTTGAAGGAGTAGACGAAAAACAAAAAAGAACACAATACATAGAAGGCGTCTAAAAAAAATAATACCGTTTAGTGGTAGAAATAGTGATGGCGACCAAGTGCACTTTTGTAGGTCAAAAGCATCGCGGCAGTACAAAATGGTCAAATAATCCACCAAAATGGCGTACATGCGAAAAACAAACTTAAAAAAAACATGAAAAAAGGAATAAGATAACAAGCAGCGACAAGTTACAAAAACAAATGTTTGTTATGTGTGGTGGGCGTTACAGGGCGCGAGTAAAGCTTAGAACTCAATCACACTCCCACTTTCTCCGACAACCGACAAAACCCAAACCAATGTAGTTTAGCCAGCATCGCC